>PVIU01024769.1:0-24940 GCA_004026605.1 Ondatra zibethicus
AATTAAAGATAAAAAAAAATTTTTTTTCCTTTCTTCCCCTTCTCCCGGTCCCCTCCCACTACCCCCCACCCCTCCTCCCTCCCCCTTCTTCCTTGAAAGAGGGCATGGTGCCCTGCCCTGTTGGAAGTCCAAGGCCCACCCCCATCCCTCCTGGCCTAGGAAGGAGTGCATTCAAAAAGACTCGGTTCTCAAAAAGTTATTTTCTAAATTGAAAAACAGAGAATATCATAAGCAACAACAAAACAGTGGTTCATACTGGAGTATTTAATAGATATGACCAAAAGAAATTGCAAAAGATATTAGAATCAGAATTTAGTCACAGAATGATCTTTGGTCCTTTTAACCAGACAACCAAAATTCATCATTTTCCAGAAAAGAAAAAAAATGACAATATAAAATACATTGAAATTACAACTGTTAAAATTATAGTAGGTTATTTGTGGAGGGCCAAAAATGTGAGCCTATTACTATCTTTATCTGAAGGTCAGAGAGTTTCAACTTGCTCAAAGTTGTTGCCATTCCATCCTGACCAAAGGTCAGAGAGTTGGAACTTACTTCTATTCCTTCCAGGTTATTATCTGTTTCTACCTCAAACAAAGGTATCACCTAGATTTAGATCAGAGAGTTCTGCTCTCTCAAGGTTATTGTCAATGGATGTGACTAATATTCAGCCTTTGTATTTCAGGTATTGAGAAGCAGATCTGTTTCTACCTCAAACAAATGTCTAAGGAGACAACTAAGTTTCTACTCTCTTAGGGAGATAACAATGAATTCTATCCAGGGAATGGTTAGCCTACAGGATATTTTGGTCTAAGGTGCAAGTGTTACTTGTCTTGTTCTAGCAACAGAATATTTAACTAAGGCTGTAGCCTGCAACCTTCAACTGGTATGTTCATTTCCTTGTATCATGTTAGTGCAGCCTTTTATCTTACTCTTACCTTTTGGGGTCTGGATTATTTTAAGCAAATGTAATCTAAGCATTTACAATGTTTACGATGGGCAATTTCAGTATTCACTGGAACTCTCTCCTGGTACTAACCTATTTTTCTGTTTTGTTATTTTCACTTGCATCTTTGTTCTCTTTACTTATTTTTCTAATCCCCATGCTCCTATCCTGGTAAGTGGTATTTTTGTCAAAGTTGGTCACTGACAGTTATCTTTTGACATCTATCTTAAAAAACGAAAAGGAAAATGGAAAAAGAAGGAAAAGAGAAAAAACCAATTCATTCAAAAGGAAAAGAATGAAAGAAGGATATTATCAACAATGTCCTTAGTATGGAGCATAGAGAAGAAGGAGTTATAATTCAAAATTAAACAATTCCATTTGATTTATTGATATGGGACCTAAGGCAAACTAATTTCATTTGCAGAAATGGATAAAGAAAAAGACAATGCCACATTAAAAACTTACTCAGATAAAGGAGAAAAAAGAAGGCACAATGAAAGAACAATGTTTTAGTAAAAGAAATTCTTTTGCAAAGAATAAAAATGATCAAGTTGTTCATGATATTAATAGAACCAAAAAATGAATTGTACCTGAGAAGGCAGCATCAATAAATCCTCCATCCACGCTGGTGTTCTAAATGCAACTCATAGGCTAGAGTATTGCTCTGTAGTAACACATGTGATTATTATTCACAGGGACCTGAGTTTGATCCACATAACACAGTAATCAAATCATTTATATAACTAAGGATGTGCTCCTACACTTACAGATTCTAACTTTCATAGTGCATCTATTTATAGCTAGAACTCACTTAAATATCTTAAACAGATCAAAAATGATAAAATGATAAGTAAAATATCTATTTTTAGTTTAAAAGTTATTTTCCTCTTGCTACTTATTTTAATGGTGTTGCAGATCAAATTGAGGACTTTGTACATACTAGACAAGTATTCTACCACTGAGCTTCATATTCCACCCCAAAGTTACTGTATGATCTAGTTAAATATATAAGAATAATTAATCAAAATTATTTCCTATCACTTTCATATCCTAAGTTAATGTATGTTCTGTTATCTGAATCTAGTCCTTAAGCTCTGCAACATCACTCAGGAGACTTCTATAATTCAGGGCCTTGCTCTCTCCTATAAAACAGTGGATGAGAGAATGCAATGATCTCTACAGTTTGCTGGTAGGGTGATATTGCTATTATGCTGTTACACCCCTCTTTTCTCTTCTCCATGTCACACTGTCATTTTTTGTGAAGCATTTCAGGTGCTCACACTTTTGACAAAGCATAAAATTATAGAAGTGCACCTAATACCAAACCATTATTTCTTTCAAGCCTTAGGTTTTTGTTTGTTTTGTCTGTTGTACTCTTAGATGAGTAATTATTCCCACTAAGCACTCTTTTGATTCTAGTTATGAATGTAGTATGACAGTACTTCTAACATTAGCCTGGTTTGAAAACTCAGTGAGAGAATTTATGGAAAGTACTTTTAAACTGGTGTTGTACTATATGGCTTCAGGGCACTACTGCTCCTGTGAAACCTAAAAACGTACAAATTCCCAAATCTGAGGTTTCAGTTTCTAAGCTTTCATTTTACCTGCTGTCAATAATGGTCCAAAAACATTAAATTCAAAAAATTCAGATCTAGGAAGATCGCTCAGCTACTAAAGTACTTGCTGTTCAAGTGTGAAGATTTGAGTTTGGATACCTAGGTCCCAAGTCAAAATTGAAATGTTTTAACATAACTCTATGAGGCCAATGTTCCCATTGTGAGATGGGAAATGGAGATTAAAGCATGCACAGAAGCTTTGGGGCTGACTAGAACTGTGTAGACTATGAAATAATGACACCCTGTCTCAAAAATGTAAAGGTGAGGATCAACACCTGAGATTTTCCATATGCATGTTGTGGTTCCCTCATACCTTTACTCACACACATAGACCTGCAAACACCACATGCAAATACAAATCACACACACAAAGATAGAAAAATCCAGAAATATATCATTCATAACTTTTTAATATCTTTTATTATACTGTATGTATATAGATTCCTTATTTTATTAGTAATCATTGTTACCAAAATCTTCCTATGTCTTAATCATAAATTAAATGTAATCATGGGTATATATGAGTAGGGAAATCAAGCAATATAAATGAAACATTGCATCACCTGTCATTTTGGGCTTTCATTGGTGAGTTGGAACATATTCCCTCTGGATAAGGAGGGACTATAAACTCCTATTAAAGGTGAGACTTCAAAGCTCTGAAGTACAACCATTGGTATGAAGAGAATAGAGATAGTATTCTCATACTACGTATGGAAGCCTGAGTCATTGCATTGGGCATTAGAATTTCTTTTCTCATAGCACAGATTTTAGAAAAATATGGTTGCATGAATATATGAAGATGTTTTAGCTCCATAAACTATTTTACTGAAATAAAACATTAAATTCAAATTTTCAAATTTTTATGAAAAACTAAACTAAGAAACTCTTAAAAAGAACAGTTGTTCAAATAGGATTCAATCTGAAAAATTCATTCTAAAATAAACCACAGTCTACTATTTCTAGCACATATTTCTAAGATAGTTAATAAGTACTTAAAGCATGTGATAATTCTATGGCAGTACCAATATTTCAATATTTTTTTTTACATTTGTGTCACTTATTTTTTCATTTATTTTACACCTTGAGAGCTGTTTCCCTTCCCTCTTCTCCTCCTGTTCCCTCTCCTGGCCTCCACTCTGCCCCCTCATCCACTCCTCTTCTGTTTCTGTTCAGAAAGGGTCTGGCCTCCTATGGCTGTTAACAAAGCATGGCATATCAAATTGAGGTAGAAACAAGCTCCTCCCTTTTAAGGTATGGCAAGGCAACCTAGTTTGAGGAATAGGTCCCCAAAGCCAGCCCAAATGCCAAGGACAGACAGGCTTTGATCCCACTTCTAGGAGTCCCACAAATAATTCAAGCTACACAATTGTCACACATATGTAGAAGGCCTAGGTCGGTCCCATGCAGACTTCCTAGCTGTCCATCTGAAATCTATGAGCTCCTGTGAGCCAGGTTAGTTGTTTATGTAGGTGCCTTTATGATGACCTTGACCCTCCTGGTTCGTACAATTCTTTCTCCCTCTCTTCAACAGGATTCCTAGAGCTCAGACCAATGCTTAGTTTTGGATCTTCACATCTGCTTCCATCAGTTACGGGATGAAGGCTCTCTGATGACAATTACAATAGTCACCAATCTGATTACAGGAGATGCACCCTCTCCACTATGGCGAGGAGTCTTAGCTGGGGTCATCCTCGTGGATTCCTGGGAGTTCTCTTGGTACCAGGTTTCTTCCTGACCCCAAAAAGACCACCCATGAGGTCATATCTTTCATTATTCTTCCCTCCATCCTGTCCCCCAACCCACCCAACACAATCCCTCATGGGCCCCCACCATTCCCAGTTTACCCAGGAGATCTCTTCTAATTTCCCTTCCCAGTAAAATCCATGCTTCTGTCTTTGGGCTTTCCTTGTTACCTAGCCTCTCTAGGGCTGTGGATTGCAGCATGGTTATCCTTTACTTTACAGTTAATATTCTCTTCTGAGTGAGTATATATCATGTTTGTCTTTTTGGTTCAGTGTAAGTGGACTAATGTTGAGGTCTTTGATACACTTGGACTTGAGTTTTATGCATGGGGGTAGATATAAATCCATTTGTATTCTTCTACATGCCAACATCCAATTATGCCAACACCATTTGTTGAATATGCTTTCTTTTTCCCAGTGAATAATTTTGGCTTCTTTGTCAAAAATCAGGTGTTCATAGGTATGTGGATTTATGTCAGTGTCTTTGCCTTGATTCTGTTTATCCACCTGTCTATTTTGAATGCCAAATCCATGCTGTTTTTATTACTTTAGCTCTATATCAGAACTTGAAATCAGAGATTGTGATACCTCCAGAAGTTCCTTTATTGTTCAGGACTGTGTTAGATATCCTGGGTTTTTTGTTTTACCATACAAATTTGATTATTGTTCTTTTGAGGTCTGTGAAAAATTGTGTTGGAATTTTAATGGGAATTGCATTGAATATGTAGGTTGTTTTTGTTAAGATTTCCATTTTTATTATATTAATCCTACTGATCCATGAGCATGGGATATCTTTCCACCCTCTGATATCTTCTCTAAGTTCTTTCTTCAAAAACTTAAAATGCTTGTCATAGAGATCTTTCACTTACTTAATTAGACTTAACTGAAGATAATGTATACTATTTGTGGCTATTGTAAAGGGTGTTGTTTCCTGATTTCTTTCTCAGCCCTTTTATCATTTGTAGATAGGAGGGCTACTGATTTTTTGTTGTTGTTGTTGTTACTCTTGTATCCAGCTTTTCACTAAAGGTGCTTGTCAACTGTAGGTGCTCCCTGGTAGAATGTTTGGGGTCACTGTTGAATATCATTATGTCATTTGCAAATAAGAAAAATTTGACTTCTTCCTTTTCAGTTGATATTCACTTGATCTCTTTTTGTTGTCTTATCACTCTAGCTAGAGCTTCAAGTAATACCTTGAATCGATATGGAGAGAGTGAATAGTCTTGTATTGTTCCTGATTTTAGTGGCATTGCTTTCAGTTTCTCTCCATTTAATTTGATGTTGACTGTCATATCTTCCTGTATGTTACTTTTATTAAGTTTAGGTATGTTTCTTGGATACCTGATTTCTCCAAGACCTTTATCATAAAGGGGTGTTTGGTATCATCAAAGGTATTTTCAGTATTTAATCAGATGATCATGTCTTTTTATTCTTTCTGTTTGTTTATGTGTTGGATTGCACTGAAAAATTTTCATATGTTGAACCATACCTGCATCTCTGGAATGAACGATGGATGAACTTTTTGATGTGTTCTTGGATTCAATTTGCCAGTATTTTGTGAAGTATTCCTGCATCAATATTAAAGAGGGAAAATGGTCTGTAATTCTCTTTCTTTGTTGAGTCTTTGTGTGGTTTGGGTATTAGTGTAACTGTAGCCTCATCAAAAGAGTTTGGCAATGTTCCTTCTGTTTCTATTGTGTGGAACAATTTGAGGAGTATTGGTATAGCTCTTGTTTAAAATTCTGGTAGAATACTGCACTAAAACAATCTTGCCCTGTGTTGTTTTTTTTTTTCAGACTGCTAGGAGGTTTTAATGACTGCTTTTATTTCCTTGTGGTTATAGGGCTATTTAAATTGTTCATCTGGCCTTGATTTAATTATGGTATGTGCTCCCTAAAGAACCTTGTCCATTTATTTTAGATTTTCCAATCTTGTGGAGTACAGGTTTTTGAAGTATAATTTAATAATTCTCTGGATTTCCTCAGTGTCTGTTATGTCCGCCTTTCTGTTTATGATTTTTTTAATTTGGATATTGTCTTTCTGTCTTTTAGTTAGTTTGAATAAGGGTTGCCCTCTTTTATTGATTTTCTCAAAGAACCAACTCTGTTTCATTGATTCTTTGTATTATTTTATTCATTCCAGCCTGAGTTGATTATTTCCTTCTATCTACTCCTCCTGGATGTGTTTGCTTCTTTTA
Source organism: Ondatra zibethicus (assembly GCA_004026605.1). Taxonomy (NCBI): domain Eukaryota; kingdom Metazoa; phylum Chordata; class Mammalia; order Rodentia; family Cricetidae; genus Ondatra; species Ondatra zibethicus. The sequence continues at coordinate 6,502 of PVIU01024769.1, forward strand.
ATTCTAGAGCTTTCAGGTGTGCTGTTAAGTTACTAGTGTGAGATTTCCCCAAATTCTTTATATAGACACTTAGTGCTATGATCTTTTCTTTTAGCATTGCTTCCATTGTGTCCTGTAATTTTGGGTATGTTGTGCATTCATTTTCATTGAATTCTAGGAAGTCTCGAATTTCTTTATTTCTTCCTTGATCCAGTGGCAATTCAGTTAAGAGTTGTTCAGTTTCCATGAGTTTGTAGTCTTTCTGTAGTTTGTGATTTTGTTGAGCTCTAATTTTAACCCTTCATGATCAAATAAGATACATTTGTATCTGTTGAGATTTGCATTGTGATGGAATATGTAGTCAAATTTAGAAAAGGTTCCATGAGGTTCTGAGAATGTATTTTCTTTTGTGTTTGTATGAAATATTCTGGGGATGTCTGTTAAGTCCATTTGAGTCATAACATCTGTTAATTCTCTATTTCTCTGATTAGTTTCTGTCTAGTAGGCCTGTACATTGGTGAGAGTGGGGTGTTGAAGTCTCCCACTGTTGATGTGTGGGGTTTTATGTGTGATTTAAGATTTAGTGATGTTTCTTTTACAAATGTGGATGCCCTTTCATCTTGATAGGTTTTTCCTTTCATGATTAGGAAATGTCCTTCTCCCTCTCTTTTGATTAAGTTTAGCTTGAAATCTATTTTGTTAGGTATTTAGGATAGCTATACCCGCTTGTTTCTTAGGTCCATTTGATTGAAAAATCTCTTCCCAACCCTTTACTATGAGGCAATGTCTGTCTTTGAAGTTGATGTTTGTTTCTTGTATGCAGCAAAAGGATGGATCCTGTTTACGTATACATTCTGTTAACCTGTGTCTTTATTGGTGAGGTTAATCTGCTGATATTAAGAAATATTAATGACTAGTGATTGTTAATTCCTGTTATTTTGGGGTTTTGGTGATGGTGGTCATAGTGTGTGTGTGTGTGTGTGTGTGTGTGTGTGTGTGTGTGTGTGTGTGTGTGTTATGTGTGTTTCCCTTCTTTGGGTTTTCCTCATGTGAGATTATCTATTGCCTCTGTTTTCATGGAACAGCTAACTTCCTTGTTTTGGAATTGTCTTTCTTGCACTTTCTGTAGGGCTCGATTTGTGGATAGGTATTGTTTAAATATGGTTTTGTCATGAAATATCTTGTTTTCTCCATCTATGATGACTGAAATTTTGCTGGGTATTGTAGTCTGGGCTGACATTCGTGGTCTGAAAAATATCTGTCCAGGTTCTTCTAGTTTTTAGAGTCTCAACTGAGATATCAGGTGTAATTCTGACAGGTCTATCTTTATACGTTGCGTGGCTTTTCTCCTTTGTATCTCTTAATATTCTTTCTTTATTTTGTATGTTTAGTGTTTTGATTATAATGTGGCAAGGGGGCTTTATCATTTTTGGTCCAGCCTATTTGGTGCTTTGTAAGCTCCTTGTATCTTTATAGGTATGTCCTTCTTTAGGTTGGGAATGTTTTTTTCTATAGTTTTGTTAAATATATTTTCTATGACTTTCAGCTAGAATTCTTCTCCTTCTATTCCTATTATTCTTAGGTTCAGATTTTTCATGGTGTCCCTATTTCCTAGATGTTATATGTTAGGAAATTTTTTGAATTGAACATTTTATTTGACCACTGAATTTATTTACTCTATTGTATCTTCAATGCCTGAGATTCTCTCTTCCATCTTTTGTATTCTGTTGGTGATGCTTTCATCTGTTGTTCCTGTTCATTTACCCAGATTTTTCATTTCCAGATTTTTCTTGGTTTGTGTTTTCTTTATTGCTTCTATTTCAATTTTCCAGTCCTGAATCATTTCCTTCAATTGTTTGACTTTTTTTCTTGACTTTCTTGGTTTTCTTTAAGGGATGTGTTGATTTTTTCCCAATTTTTTCACTTGTTTTTCTTCGATTTCTTGAAGAGAATTTTTCATTTTCTTTTCAAGGGCCTCTATCATCTTTAGAAAGTTATTTTTAAGGTCATCCTCTTGTGCTTCAGCTGCACTGGAATGTTCAGGTCTTGCTCTTGTAGGGTCACTTGTTTCTTGTGGTACCATATTGCCCTTTCTGTTACTTAATGCATTCTTACAAAGGCATTTACACATTTGGATTTGGGATGATTGTGGGCCTGGGTGTTGATTCTTGTCTTTGTCTTTATTAAATGGGTGTTTTGTTCCTTTATTATCTGTCCTTTATTGTCTTCTAGCCTGAATGGAAAAAGATTCTTGTGACTGGAAGGTCTTCAGGTCCAGAGGGTATCTCAGGAGAGGTTTGTATGGCTTTGGATGTCTACATTCAGTGTATCCTAATGTCCTTCCAACTGATATGGACTGTACCTGTGCTTATGGAGTCCTCTGGAGTTACAGGGAAGGGCTGATGACAGCGAGGATAATGAGGTAGGTGGGGTTGGTTGGCAGAGGGCTTTCGGGGGAACAGAATCCACTGGGTGCATGCAGTGGTGGTCCAGGCTACATACAGGCCTTTTACCTGCTGGCTGGCTGGTGGGGACTTCACCAGAGCATTAGAGTTCCACTAGAGTTGAGAACCAGGCCCAGCTTCCTTGCCAGTGCTGAGATGGGAGGGGGAGGGTCACAGGCCATGTCCTGGGTCTGGTGTTTGGGGCAGCTCAGCTGGGAGGCCAGTCACTCACTAGTGCTTCCAATTGGTGTGGACTATACCTATGCCTATGGAAAAGGCTGACCATGGGAAGGATGATGTGGTAGGTAGGATTGGGTGAAGGAGTTGATCTTGGAAGAACAATATCCAGTAGGTGGCAGCAATGGTAGTCGAGCCTGCAGGCCAGTCTCTCTCCTGCTGATTGGCTCGTGGTGACTGTTCAGTATTTCAATATTGAATGCACACAAATATGCTGATGCAGACTAATGCATTGTTGACATAGTCAGATAATATAATAAGCAATAATGATAGTAATGGAGGTGGAACAAAACTTTAGTGGTGATAATTACATGTATATATTTAAATATAAACACTTCCAGTTGTATATTAAATACATATTTTGTATGTAAATCATACTTCAATAAAGTAATGTTCCAAATAAAATAAATATTAGAAATGGAAAAATGCCTTGGAACAAAGTAGGTATCAGTAAGTATTTATTGAATAAAAAATTTTATGAAAGACACAGTACTTATAAAATGAAAAGAAGGCACACCAGGCTGAAAATATCCTAAAACCCTACAACTCTAAAAGCATAATAGTAGAGAAGGGGATTATGCTGTAAGTCTAGAAAAATGTTCTAGACCTACCAAACAATGACGGCACAGGTAGAAAATCTGATTCTATTGTTACTATCATTTATTTGAAATGAAAACATTTCTTTGGGGCAGGAGAGAGAGATGGTTCAACAATTAAGAGCACCTGATGCTCTTATAGAGGACTTGCATTCAGGTCCAGCAGCCACATGGGTAGCTGTTTTTACTTCCTGTTCCAGGAGATCCATTGCCATCTTCTAACATTTCTGGGCATTAGGAGAATGGGTGATTCACATACATACATGCAGATACCAACATATACTCATAAAACAAATTGATCTTGACTTTTAAAAATCCTTTTAAATATCCCTCATGATGAAATGGTATGGATTTCTGTTATCAACACAACATCCCAGAAGAATTATAAAGAAGAACTAGTCAATAGAAATAGGTGGGTGTAAGTGATATCATATTAAATTATGTTTCTAAATGTTTTTGAGGTTTGTTTATTCTAAAATCTTTTTTAAAATATTCACTAAAATTCAGTTTTACTTTTTATTATCTTTATTTTTAATTTTTTTGATTCTTTGTGAATTTCATATTATGCACCCCAATCCCATTCATCTCTCCATCCTTCCATATCTGCCTTTTGTGCTTGCAACCTCCACAACAAAGAAAATAAAAATAAAGATGATAAAAAATAAAATATAAAAATTTAAAATGAAAAAAACAAAGCAAAAATCTCACCATGGCAGCTGCAGTATGTCATGTTGTGCCAATCAGTTTACCTTTTTTTTCCCAAACAGCTTAACTTGCAAATTTTCTTAGTAATAAGTCATTGATCTGGGATAGCTTGTTATTGCCATGTGGTGGAGATCCTGCAACTCTGGTTCTGCAGGACTGTCCTCTGCCTCTTCATTTGCTCCAGCATTTCTTAGATAGGAAAGATGCTGGAGTGGGCCAACTCAAAGCACTGGATCTGGGCCTGGGTGGTAGATAAGTGGATCAGCTTGCTCACTTTCCTATACCCATGCCATCAGGGCCAACTCTCCCACTTTGCCCAAGTGAGGGGTAAGACCAAATCTCCAGCCTGCAAATTTACTTTTTAATAAACCATCATGTGTATGTTATTTTGACATTTATGTTCTCTACAGTTCTATATATAAAAGCAAAAAGTCTTTTTAACTCAGGAGTGCATGATATAATTTTTAACCTGAGGAGAACTCTACATATGTTCTGAACAGCTTATCATTGTTATTGTCATTGTTGCATGTAAAACATGCAATAGAGCTCCCGTGGAAAATATAGACTAAACAGCCAAAGGGGTAAACCTGAGTTTTTTCTAATTATGAATAAGCTATAAAGATTTCCTTGTGTGCACAGATACAAGTCATGCATTTAGAATTTATAAGCTACAAGGTGTGTGCAAATCAAAATATTCAGGGAATCACAGAGATACAACATGAACCATCTGGATATCAATGCACATTGTTAGTATAGTTTCTCTCATGTGCTGGATCTGCAGATGTTTCATTGTGTTCTTCTCTACATTTTTCTGTTCCTATAATTTTTATGAAAATTCATATTTAACTGATCCTTCACCTTTGATCAGTTTTGATACTGCATTTATTTCCAAATAAATTTTTATCCTGAAAATTCTTTTTTCCTTTCTTATTTTCACCTAGATTGCCTCTGGTTTCTCTAGTTTTAAAAATGATGACACAGAGCACAATCCTTGGTGTTTTAGTAATGAGTACTATATTCCTTGCTACCTTATTACGGCACATTTTCACCAGAAGCCAAGATATTTCATAAGAAAAAAGGTGATAAAAAGCAACAAATCCTGGCCATAATATTTACAGCATTTTTTGAAATATGTAACAAATTCTGAAATCTAATGTCTCAATTTTCCATGCAAATTGTTTCACCAATTTCATTAACAGAACAACATATTATAATAAATTTGTTTTTATTTTATTGTGTGTTATGATCCTTTATATTTTTCCTAACTTATTACATTCACAGATAGATAGATAGATAGATAGATAGATAGATAGATAGATAGATAGATATCCAGTGAAAAATTCAAATTTATCTTCCTTGTGCTTATCTTTCTATTCAAAAATAACTTTTTAGTAACTAACTTGACCAAATCCAGGAAGATTATTTTCTCATGCTTACTTTATAAGTGACAATAATGATTCACTTTACTGAGAGTCTACATTTTATTTCTTTCATTTTTGGCATCATTGTCCTAATGCTAGCACTCTGTCATACTTTTAGCAATTTTCCCCTCCATTAACCCAAATCTTTCCTTGATGATACACTTGGTGCTTAGTAACTTGAAATATATTTTCTTTTTATTTTTCTTTTTCTCCTCAAACTTTTTTAACCATAAGATTTCAATATGTAGTCCAGGCTGTCCTTGAAATATCTGTAGCAATAATTTCTAATTTTTCTTCTGTACAGAACACAGAGAACAGGTCTCTGTTGCTTATGCTGGTTGATTTTAGTAGTGTCACAGTTTAATATGAAAAGGGAATGAAACCAGAAGGTAATAGTGCACATTTTGTATAAATGCTAATAATATAAACTCAATTTATTAATGATCTATTATCTTTATTGAATTTTCATCAAGGCCCAAATAGGTTCAGTCTTTTATGTGCTTTCCACCTACTGAGTCAGTTGATCTATTTTTTTTATACCTTAGCAATTCAAAACAAAAGAAATATCTATTACCAGAATGTCCATAGCCTCAAAAATTCATCCCTTCTACAATAGCCAAGAATAATAAACATGTTATTGTTTTTTTAAAAAATGATTTATTTATGTAGGACTGAAGAGATGCTTTGGTGATTAAGAGTGCATTCTATTTTCCAGAGGACCTGGATTTGATTTCTTGTATCCACACTGTGTGGCTCACAACTGCCCAGAAACAGCTCCAGGCAGATCTGATGCCTCTGGCTTCCCAGGGCACCTGCACACATATGCACATGTCTTACTTGGTTTCTATTGTAGCAATGGCTACCATGATGAAAAGCAATTAGGGAGGTAGGGTTTATTTCATTTTGCAACTTGTAGTCCATCAACTAGGGAAGGCAAAGCGGGAAATCTGGGCAATAACCTGGAGCCTCTGCAAGAAGATGTGCTCTTAAACATTGATCTATCTCTCCAGCTCCTAATATACCCATCATTTTTTGAGACATCTATATGTTCAAAACTATAGTACAAACACCCCAGTAATTGCCTAATTACTTCTCTTTCTGTAAAAATGCATGGCATATGGAAACAAGTATGGAGTTAATATATGGCCAGTGTCATATACCTTTGATGTAGGAAGTACTTCTGTATATGTGTTATTTTATTGGTTAATGAATAAAGAATGGGCATTGGCCTGTAATAGGACATAGTAGAGCTAGGTGGGGAAAACTAAACTGAATGCTGGGAGAAAGAAGGTGGAGTCAGGAGACGTCATGGAGCCCCCAGAGGAGAAAGATGCAAGCTCTGGAACCTTGCCAGTAGGCCATGAGTCTCATGGTAAAATATAAAATAATGGAAATAGGTTACATTAAGAGATAAGAGTGAGCAAGAAATACGTATAAGCTAATAGGCCAAGCAGTGATTTAAATAATATCGTTTCTGAGTGATTATTTCCGGTGTGGGCAGCCGGGAATGAACAAGCAAACTCCTACAATAGATTGGCGTCACTACACACCTTTTTGTAAACAAGGTAACAAAAATAGATGTAAACAATCCCATGTTCATATTTGACTCCAGGTCTTAAAAAATAACACGTTCAGAGAATTAACACAGTGGCAGTTTGTTGCTATTATTTCTGAGACAGTTACAATGACAATTAAGTATTTAAGTTGTACCACAGTATATCTATGCAAAAACTGTGTTCCCCTTTCTTCTCTTGCCTTCTGCTTCCAGCTCATTAATTATCTCATTGAATTCATTCACTGTCATGATTGCCCTAGCGGAGTATGTGAAAAAACAAAACTTAAGAACTCATTTGAGGCACTTTGGAAATCTTCAGCAGTAAATGAAATCAAAGTGCAAAATTGTTCTTTTTCTCTACATTGAAAATTCACATTGTGCTGAAAACATGTACTTTTGAAAAGACTGTCCTCTATATTGTTTTCCTTCACATCTACCTTCCTAAAGAATTTTCGCTTTGGGCAGATTCAGGTCACAACTAAGCCGGATACTTCTCTGATTATTCACAAATAAATCATTCTCAAAATAAGGAAGAAAGTCACACAATTGTCCTACAGCATTAAATTTGTAATCACACAAGACAAGTCATAAAGTTCAGGTTTAAAGTTCCCACGGTAACCCCACTCTTTTCCTACTGCTTGTGCCTTACAGCACTACCTTTGTATTTAAAGTGCTCTTCCTACTACATATTCAAGTTCTCATCATAAACATTTTGCAAGATCTGTCTGATTAAATATTCACCTTACAATATGAACAATGATGTATTCACTTTTAAATATAATGAAAATTAAATAGACCAAAGACACTAATAGTCACAGTAGTTTAAACAAAAATAAGATTCACCTTGCAACCCATTTTATACTCTAATTTGGATTTCCTCATTTAGCCATCTGTTGTCATCCACTCTTGAGGAATCATCTGCTGGTGGGGGGGGGTGAGCAAACCAATAATCCAATGGAAATGGATTGCTTTTTTATATTTGAAATATTTTGTGACATCAGAAAATCAACCTGAGTGGTCTGAATTTTTCTCCCTTTCTAGAACACAGACAGGATGTGTGTGGCATTTTTCAATCTTCATTTTGGTCATATTCAATGATCATATTAGGTGAAACAAGTTAACTAATTTGTTAAATGCAGAGAATATTTTAACTCATTTAGAAGCATGACTTCATAATTTGAAAAGGCTTTTACTTTAGTGAGTTATCTATGATTGTTAGACAGTCAATAGCACAATTCCCTACATTTTGTTATTTAAGTTTTTAATTCTCTACACATAATTTGACTACATAAATTCAACTCACTCTGTAATGTGATGAATTTATGCAAGCAGTTTACCTCCCCACACTAAAACCTAAGTTTTTGTCCTTAGTCTTTTGCAATGATTTTGCTTTTTGATGTATAATTCTATACAAACCAACAATAAAATAATCCAACTAGAATTTCAAGTACCATCATTCATCCTCCTCCTCATGGATTATAAATTTCATGGATTTACCATTTTCTCAGTAACCAACAGTTCACTTTATTTATCATCATATACTTAGATTATTATAGTATACCCATCACTAGAATTTATCTAGTCTGGAAATAATGAAAATCTACCCTGTGTGTTGTTACTTGATAAAATCTAAGGCATTATATTTGAATTTTAAAGCATAATTGATTTTTGTTCAGGTCATGCTTTCAATGTTTGAAGAGGCTGTATTTATACTATAAGTTATTCTGTACCTGAAATTTAAGTTTATATTAAAGTCATTTATTTATATCTGTTAAGCCTGGCAATTCAGTGAGCCTGGAATTGAAACCCATAATACCACAAATGGTAAGAGATTGTTCTTCCTACAGTAATTCACAGAGCAGTGATGAATTCAGAGGGAATTGAGGAAGTAGACACTTGTTAAGTGATATGAGAACTATCCAATTTTTTAATGACCTTCGCAGCTCATAAGTAAAAGCTGATAGTGTCATAAGCTTACTGCCCACTAAAGTTATGAAGGAAGTATGTAATTATGTAGCTTTTTGCAATTAGAGAAGCTCTGAGAAATATGGGTTACTCCATAAAATTTTCCAATCTCCTTTCTAGATATCTTCTTTGACAATGCAAATATTTCTGGGATAATGCTTTATTTATATAAAATATTATGTTTATCAGAAGGATGACATAATGTATATTTAAAGGAATGTATTTTATTAGGTGTTTTACCATTAAATCAATAAATCAGGAAAGCAGTAAAGCCTGGGAAAGTAGGGGACCGGGTCCATGGCTCAAGAAATAGGGTTGATGGAGGGAAGAACATTTAGGAAAAGAAAGAAATGATGAAGTCAAGGAGGACTGAACTAAGCACAGTACAAACTGCACCAAGCCATACATGCATCTAAACTGTGGTCCCGTCATAAAGATCCAAAATCCTTTATTGAAGCCTCTGCAGCCATATATATTACAATCTCAAATCTATCTCTTTTATATAATCAGAATAATATTAGCGCCTAGCAAACAGGGTTGGATGACTGATATTGCCTGCCAGATATAAAACATTATTAGCAATGCTTGGAACATATGATATATTGTATGTGTTAATAGATTTGCTTTTGTGAAAATTACCAAGTAAAGCTTATATGTATGTGATGTATACAGATCACATATTATATACAATATATTAAATATCATATATTTTATATATAGTTTTTTCTTTAATGAGTAAAACAGCTTATAAGTCCCTTTGTTGAGAGAAAAGAATGACAAGGAGCTGTGCGTCCCCCATGTCATCTTAAATCATTTCACTCCCCAATTCCCAGGTCCCATAGCTTAGCATGTGTACTTGGGTAAAGTTTTCTCAGCTAGTTCCCTATTAATAGTCCTAAAAGACAATAATTTAGCATTATTAAAACTATAATGAAAACTCCTTAAATGAATCCATTCAAAAACACATTCTATAGCCAGACTGATGTGTTGGGACAATGCTGTAATTCCAGCATATTGAAGGCTGAGGCAAGAGGGCTGAAAAATTGAAGGCAGTCTATGCTAGATTGCTAGTTTAAGTGCAGCCTCAGATAATATAGCAAAATTGTATCACTAAAACAAGAAAAACACCCATATACGACATACTATAACTATAGATGTTCAAAGGAAAGACTAAGAAGATGGTGCTGTGTAGTTGTGAACTCACACCAGCTGTGATTAACTTTATAAAACCTACAAAAATAGGTCTGACAAGAACCTATAAGAACCCATCCCTCCTGGCAGAGCTATAAACATTTAATGGTTGCTGAGAAATGGAGAGATCTTTTCTTTCCTGCAGTAGCAACTGGTAAGTTGTTCATGCTCCTGTAAATCCAATATCACTATGCCCATGCATGTAACCCGAATTAAATTCATTGTGTCACCACCACTCTAAAAGTCATGAAAGTAAAATGAGGTCTAGTTGGAAAGAGAAAGAGTACCAGCATCAGAGAGAAGAGAAAAAAATAAAAGAGGGTACCAGGGTCAGATGTGGAATAATATGGTCCCTTACATGCTGATTCTCAGTAAATAAAAACACATATCTGGATCCCTTTGATTCCAGAACCTTGCATTCCACTCATGCACTGAATTCTGACTCTGTCAACATTGCCTGATGTATAGTCTTTTGTTCATTGATGTTCTTCCTACTGATTTTGCTATATTAAATACACACGAGAAACCGCCTGCAGGAGACACATTCAAAGCCATTGTGCAAACATGGATATATATGAAAATTAAATGCAAAGAAAAGAAAGGAAAGACAAACACATCATTATATGTTCTTTTGATTACTGCCCCACTCAGTAAACTTCTCATGACTTATATTCATAGTTGTGTGAAAAAAAAACAGAACCAGCATAACATGTCTTTAATTTTTAAAACACTTAATTTTTGTGCACATCATGTTTTTCTTTGGGGGTCATCTTGACATTTTGGTTTCTACAACTGAAGTTTAAATGCTAAAACATTGACGATTACAATATACACCCATCATAATTGTTCTTGGCGAAGAGATTTCAGAAAGCAATAATCCTTTTCAAAAACAGTATAAACTTCAGATGAACATTACTTCCTGCTTGAGAGAGTGGATGTTTTATACAGAGAGCAATCAAGCAGTTCATTCTTTAAAATAACCTGTGCTTCTGCCTGAATTATCATTGGTATGGCAACAGCACACGAAGAGTTCTAAGAAAATATAAATTAAGTATCTGAACCTGCCACAGTCTCAGGATGAGGGCTATCGGAATGACAGCTATAATATTTCAGGAAAAATGCCCATCAGACTTTACTTCCTAATTCCCTCATGTGTCGATAGAGACGCTTGTGTCTTAGGTAGAACTGTCTCTGGCTAAATACAGAGTTGAGAGGAAGGCACAAACTGATTTTCTGCTCAATGGCTGTCTGTCTTCTTGGAGATCTTGGATCTATATCCATAGCATAGCCACATTTCATCAGCTTACTGATTCATAAAAATTACATGAATACCTATTCTTCAGTTGAATTTGGAGGTTAATTTTCTGGGGTGTTTTATTTAAAAAAGAAAACAGAAAATAAAAGTATTATAATTTACAACTTACATTCTATAGAATGATGACTTATGATAAGCTATGAACTCTCCAATTCAGCAATGATAATATGCCTCCCAAGTTTCCACTAGAAAGATATGAAATTGAAAAAGATTCAAAATCATAACATATTTTGTGGTCATAAAAAACATAACTTTATTCTATTTTATAATGTACCTCCCTTTTATCTAAGCCTTATTATCTTTCTATTCTCCTAAAGACAGGATTTTTATGCATCTTATGCACATGTTGCCCTAGTGATTATCTACCATTTATCAAAAACACAAAACTGGTTGTAAATTTGCTATAAAATTTTGCAGTATAATTGTCTCCTGCATAATTTGGCATCTCTCTGGAACTCTATATTCTCACCTTTTTGCGTGGTTTCTATCTACTGATCTTTCTTAATACCAACTTACAGTTTGATAGGTCCTTAACTACCTCATCAACAAAGTTCCAATGTATCTTGAAGTTGCTAGTTCTAGAAATCTTACATGTCTAAAATTGCTTCAGTAAAAAAAAAAAAAGCCAATTTGCACATTGTCACGAACATCCATCATGGATTGATTGGGAATCTACTTTTATGGGCACTGTTTTGTCTAAAAGAAACACATACATCTTTAAAGAGAACACCAATGAGTGATAGACAGCTAAAGCTGCTTATACTATCAACTAGGCATATTGTAATAAAACAAGACATAAACATTCAGTTGTATGTCACGTGCATTTTAAGTTATCAAATAACATACAAAATTCTGTACATTCTAATCTATGATGATTGCTTAAGAAAAGGCAGTGAGTTCATGACGTTGGGTCTCATTATTTATCTAGACTTTCAACCAATCTCAAATTTCCTAAAGCAAGTCAAAAGTGAATGTCTTGAGGGGATCAAGAATTTTACTACTTATATAACTTTTTCATTTCTGCAATCAAATTTCTGACAAGAAGTAACTTAAAGAAGAAAGGATCTGTTTGGGCTTACAGTTTGAGGTAATACAATCCACTATGACAAGAAAAGCATGATGATGGAAGAGTGATAAAGTTGGTTACATTATTTCTAGTCAAGAAGCAGAATGCAGACAGGAACTATGTTGAGCTATAAAATTTCAGGTGGCCCACTTGACTTCTTCTTGTAGGGCTCCACCTCTTCAAGGTTCCACAACCTTCCAAATCTGTAAATTCTCTAGAAATAAACTTAAGAGTTTGTGGGGGGGCATTTAACTGTCGAACCACAACATTACTTCTCCAAACTTCCAGTAATTCTCTTTTTTTCTCATTACTAAAATTTACTTCTGCTGCTGCAAGAATTTGCTTAATTTTTTCTACTTCAGTACATAAATTACTATATGTTCATTTACTTTATAACTTCCAAAAATGTTTGCCTATATGTGTTCTTCTGATTTCCCCTCCTCTGTTTTATCTGTCCTTGTGGTTTTATACCTTTTGGATTTTTTAAAAAACTAATTTATGGACTTTAAGGAAGTGCTCAGATAAACATATGTGTTTGTCTAAATGTTCCTGGAAGTATTTTAGTTATGGGAATAATCTAAATAGATATGTATTTAGTAGCATATTACTCAAGGAGTATTGAGGACAGATTTTGAGAAATTGAGGAATGATTTTGAGGAAAATAATACTGGAAGCCAGCTGAAGAGCCTGCTGTGATGAATAGAGACTAAACTAAAGCTGAGATAGTAAAGTCAAATATCGAAAGTGCTGAAGAGATCAATACAGCAATAAGTGGTTTCAAATTGAATATAAAGGCCTATATTTCTACCACAGGCAGAACTAGCAAAGAAAGGAGCTTAGATAAGGAAATATACAAAACAGAAATTCTATGGAGTGACCTGGGCAAAAACTGCAGATTTGAGAACCATACATATAGATATACTACAACTTATCAGAAAGTGTTTCCATTAAATTAATACTAAAATATATTATTTGATATAGAAAATAATATTATAGCTCTTTCTAGTCACTGTGGAAGTGTGACTATTTGTACATATTTGGGTATGTCAAACATATATGCTTCCATTACTATAGAAAAGTTCTCTCAAGTATATACAAATTCATTATGCATATCATAATTCTACTGTGGATAAAATTCATATCTTAATAGTCATTGTATTTTGTGTGATATGCTTTGCTTTCAAGATAGGATCTCACTGTGAAGCCCTGACTGGCTTGGAACTTGTAGGATAGGCTGTTCCTAAACTCAGATATATACCTGCCTTTGCCTCCCCTGTTCTGAGATTAAAAGCATTCACCACCACAACCAGTATATCAGTGCATTTTCTGATTAAGTGAATTGTAAGGACTTTTCATTCAAGACACTGATCATCAAGGTTAATTCTGGTTGTCTAGCTTTCTAGGTACAATATATGAATCCCTCAAGGATATGTGCTCACTCAAATAAATAATTTAGTTGAAAATTTAGTTATAATTATTTGGCAATATCTATATCAGCAAAATAGTTGCATAGTCCTACGGTTTTTTCTCTAATATTATCTGGAAATATGATGAAAAGAATGCATCTCTTACATTATTTAAATTTTGGATTCTCTCACATAAATAAAAATTATTTTTCCTTAAGTTAAAACAGTAAGCAAGTTTCATATATTTTAGAGTGAGGTACAGACTGCAAAGATTTTGTTATTTCATTACAAATAAGATAATGTCTTTCAGAAAGAAAGGAATTTGTAAATTATGTAATTAAGAAATCACACAGGGCCTCTACTAATCTCCAAATTATGAAGTATTATCTCTAAACATAACATATTTCCTGGAAAAATTAAGTAAAATTCATTCATCTCACATTGTTGTCTTTCTTCTCAAAACAATGTTTTTTTAAAATAAATTAAAATACAAACTGATTTCATTCCAAATGAAAGGTAGTATGTTCATTCTATTTTGATTATCACAGTAGTTAAGCATCATGTCAGGAGCCCCACATTTAGCTCCTTAAATCACAGTCTCCCTCTGAGATCCAATGCACTAGAGATAAAGTATAGTAGTTCATTATCTTTTCTGGCTCAACAGTTGAAATATGTCTCAAATTCTTAGATTGCTTTTTACCTGCCAATATTTCAGGATAAAAATAAGGATGGTGTTGAATATTTCTATAGGTTTAAGATAAAAAAAATTCCTGATGATCATTAGTTTCCTGTATATTTTAGACTCAAAACATCATTTCTCCCAATTCCAACAAACCAAGACATGATGGTATATGACTACTCATATACAAGATACAAGGTACCTAAAAACTATTATTATCAGAATGGCACTGTCTTAGTCATTGCTCTTCTGCAGTGAAGAGACACCATGCTTAACTCAACTCTCATAAGAGAAAACATTTAATTGGGGCCTTGGTTATATTTTCAGAGTTAAGTGCATTATCATGGCAGGGAGCATGACAACAGACCTTGCAGGAATGGTGCTGTAGAAGTAGTTGAGAGCTGAATCCTGACACAAAAGCAGAGAGAGAGAGAGGGGGGGGGAGAGAGAGAGAGAGAGAGAGAGACTTGTCAAACCTCCAAGTCCACCACAAGTGCGATATTTCCTCCAACAATACCACACCTTCTAATCCTTCTATTAAAAACTCTAATATATGTGCCTATGGGGGTCATTCTTATTCAGACCATCACACACATTTGTAATTTGGGGGAATTATTTGTGCTTTTATCAAAATATGTCTTTCACAGGTTAAAACCAATATGTTCCACTGGGAAATTTGCATGTTCATTGACTTTCAGACTTCCTCTTTCTTTCACCTTACAATCTACCTGCTTACATGTCCTATTTGTTCAGCTAATGGAGATTTTAATTGCACAAAAATACAAATTCATCTGTATGTTACTATTTAAATTATGAATTTAAACCTACACATGATTGAGTAAATCTATTAAGCTGATTGATTTGAAAACAAATTATTAAAATCATTTCCAAATGATGCTGTGCATGCCAAACACAGTTGTCATCATTGGCTTCTCAGAACTAATATACTTCCTTGTCCTAACATAGTATTCAGTCAAAGATACTATTATTTTGTTAATAATGGTCTCAGAATTATAATCTTCCCCATCAAAGAGATGTCACATTCATGAACATAAATAGCAAATGTGCTTTGCATACGTTCACAGTTCCTATGTTTTCTCTAAACTCATATTTGTAGATCGTAACTAATCCAAAGACTTGTTGATATGTGGCTCCAGAGGATATTACACATCACGTCATATCACAGAACATACACAAGTGAAAAATATTCTAGAAGGCTGAATTTCTTTGGCTAGAGTCCTATTCTCATGCATGTAAAATCAAATCATTCTCTTCATCTTTTTTTATTTACCTGGGTTTATGCTCTTGAATTAAACCCTAAAATCACTTCTTCTGAGTCTAGTATTGATTAATAAAGAACTAAGATTAAAATAAATCTTTATCCACAATAAAATGTGACTTTTTCTGTTGGAGGGAGTGGGCTTGTTGATTCCCGGCCACCTCGCTAGCTTAGACCCGAAATAATCAAATAATTACACAGAAACTGCATTAATTAAATCACTGCTTGACCCATTAGCTCTAGCTTCTTATTGGCTAACTCTTACATATTAATTTAACCCATTTCTATTAATCTGTGTATTGCCATGTGGTTGTGGCTTACCAGCAAGTTTCCAATCGGTCTTCTGTCTCAAGCGAGGCAACATGGCATCACTCTCTCCACCTTTCTTCTCCCAGCATTCAGTCCAATTTTCCCAGCCTACCTAAGTTCTGCCCTATCAACAGGCCAAGGCAATTTCTTTATTCATTAACCATAAAAGCAACACATAGCAACGCCCACACCATTTTTCCCACTTTACAAAACCAAGTATTATTCATTTCTCATTTGTCCGACACCAGATACACAAGCCCAGGTAGAAAAAGTAGAATGAGTGTTTCTGCTGTAAGTACCCATTACAGAGCCTGCATTTTTCCCTAGAATATTTGTCTAGCTGGGGTGTAACATCCATAATGACTTTCTTTCTTTTAAAGGTAAGGCAGGGGGATTTGAAGGGTATGAAAATGAGACTTCATTTAAAAGAGATACTTTAAAAGTAGCCAGAAATAATTACAGTGCATTGCTTCCCTTTCATTAGGATATAACTAATCAAATATTTTTATTTTATTTCCCTAAGTAAAATTATTAGTATTGGTTAGGGATTTGTTTTTATTTTTGCTCATCCTAACATTTGAACATTAAAAGATAAGAACAACAAATAGGAACTGATTCAAAAATATATAGACAAACAAATTTTATTTTTAAAAAGTTTTTTTTTGAGACAGGGTATCTCTGTGTAGCCCTGGGTTTCCTGGAACTCCATTTGTGGATCAAACTGGCCTCAAACTCAGAAATCCACCTGCCTGCCAAGTAGTGAGCTTAAAGGCATATGTCACTATGACTCAACTAAAAATTGATGTGAAATGTCCTTCTGTATATGCATTGCTTTTATTAGATAATAAATAAATCTGTTTTGGCCAATGGTTTAGCAGAATAAATTCAGGTAGGAAATCCAAACAGAGATATAGTAAAAGTGTAGGCAGAGTCAAGGGGATGCCATTTAGCTGCCAAAGGAGAGAGATGCCAGAACCTTACCAGTAGGCCACAAATTCATTGGGATAGACAGATTAATAGAAATGTTAACTTAAGATATAGAATTTAGTTAATGAGAAACCTGAGCTGAAAGGCCAAACACTGTTGTAATTAATATAGTTTCTGTGTGATTATTTGGGTCTGAGCAATTGGGAAACAAAAGTGTGGTCTCCATTTATAAAATGGTGCACACCATCTGGGGCATAGATCCATATAAGACCTAAAAAAAGAGAGCTTCTAGACCCACATAAATGGGAGCCAAGCACAACTTCTTGGTAGCTGCATGTTTTTAGATAGGCTCTGTTTGCTGGCAGTGAGCAGAAGCATGGCTCCTTTAAGAGAAAGGTTCCTGACTCAGAATTAGCAGCAGAAACTGTGAAATTCTTTTAAGAGCCTGCTTCCTGGTTCATGCTGGCAGCATGAACTTTGGTTCTGTTGGGAGATGCTACACTTAAATGGGGTCTGTGAGCATTATAGTACAACATAGACCAGCTGTGTTCCTGGAGCTGGCGCAGTGAGCATGTCTCACAGAGGCAGTGAACATGCCTCCTTCATGTTGGGTGGGATGGAGCCAAAGTGGAGTTGGCCCTAGCCATGCCTGCTTAGCATTTAAAAAATAAAAATTGTTCCTGGTCAGAAAATGATTATAGATAAGCAGAAAAGACAGATTTAGATAAAAAAGACCTCTAAGTGGGTCAAAGTATTGGATAAATGAACATGGGTTTATGAGAGAGAAAAAAGAGTACAGAAAGTCATAGATTAAAGGAGTAAAAATAATAATTATTAAAAAGTAGTAGAGTAAAATAATAAGTCACGTAAAGATGGAAAATACACAGAGAGTCTAGATTATGTATATTGTTGTATTTTCTTTGAATTTTTTGACTGTAAATATGTGAAGTACAGAGAGATATTTCATTGTATGGGCTGCTAAGCTAAACCAACATATATATTTTGAAGATATCTTGACTTCAAAACTTGAGTCTAAGAATATATTACTTTGAAAAAGGGGTTCTGCTTTTTTTTCCACAGAGGATGAGAACGTGTGGATTCCTTCCATGCTAATTTGGTTTGATGGAACAGAAACACCTGAAAATTCTTTG
Organism: Ondatra zibethicus; assembly: GCA_004026605.1. Taxonomy (NCBI): domain Eukaryota; kingdom Metazoa; phylum Chordata; class Mammalia; order Rodentia; family Cricetidae; genus Ondatra; species Ondatra zibethicus. Next base: position 24,727 of record PVIU01024769.1, read on the forward strand.
TGAAACCCAAAAGTACTTCATCTAAAAAATAGGAGGAAGCAGTTTGGAGAAAACTATGTCCAAACTTCAAAAATGATTGCTTATAAATGTTTGTTTTCATTTAAGGGGGGTTGGGTATAAATGGCTAATGGTAACATTTCTAAAGAAAAAAATAAGGGGTCCCACGGAGCCGAGCAGAGAGGAGCGGGCAACCCTCAGTAGGCCTGCCTTTGGG
>PVIU01024770.1:0-24956 GCA_004026605.1 Ondatra zibethicus
AGTCCATTTAGTCACCTAAAAGTTACAGATCTACCCAATGACCGTGTGCGAAATATCAAGGTGTGCCCTTTCCTTCTACCTCTCTCTCTCTGGTTTTAGCAATGTCAAACTCAGTTTTCCAGTTGCTCCCTGTATCTCCTTTCTCTGGCACGTGTGGCTCTCCTGGCCTGGAGTGACCTCTCCATGGATGGTTACCTTGATATGTAGTCCATTAGTGTCAATAATGGGAGAGTGTACAGAGTAACAACTTGAGGACAAATCTACAAGCAAAGAAGGCAAAACTGGTGGCGACTTAACCTGTAGGGAGAGCAGTGAAAAATGAAAAGTAAGGTTTGGGGTTTTGCATATTTTCAAGGTACCTATTTGATATATTTCATTAACACTTCCTTAAGTTTTTGAACTATTTGACAGGTAGATAAGGTCCAGTAAGGTTGCTATAATGAAATACCATAATCTGAAATGATTATCAGCATAGGGAACTTCGCTGTATCAGCCAGGTAGCAGAACCAATGTCTGGTGAGGACCTATGTCCTGGGTAGCCATGACTTTGCTTTCAGAAAAATTTCTTACATGAGAGAGGAAAGGGAACTCGGAGCAACCTTTACAAGGAGAGGAATGCTGCTCATGAAGATGCCACCCCCAGGAGGTATATAGTGCCATCAGCCCCTAACAATACTTAGGATGAGAATGTCAACATATGAACTTGGAAGGAACACAAACACCCAGTTCATAGCAGTTGGCTAGCATCTCGTCAAGTTGAACCTCCATGTCCATACGTCTTCTCACTCACAGTGTTGACCCTAGTCAACAGACCTCTTTGCAAGCTGAAGGCTGTGAGTTCTGGCTCTCTCGAGTGTCTGGAAAGGTAAGTGTATTTCTTAGTACTCTTGAAAGTAGTGTTTCCTAATTTATTTCATTGATCTGCAGTTTTTCTTTGTTTCTCAAGAAGTGCTGACTTAGCATGAAATCGTCTCACTCCTAACTTTTCACTCCTGTTTTTTCTCCTTCAGTAGCAGCAACGGCAGTAACACAAGCATTAACTCATAGTCATATAAAATGACCATGCCAGGGGTTTGTGTGAATTTAATCCTTATAGGAAACATATGTAGCAGCTTTTCATAGCTGTTTTTAGTATGTAATACAATACAAGTTCCAGAGAGTTTTTAAAAAGTCAGGAAGGTAATCCACCTAGAAAAATATAAAACAGAACTGAAATCCAAATTTATCACCCTAAACACTTACTTGTTACACTCCATTGGCTCTCTTAGTACCAGTTATCTCATTTCTAATAATCATGGAACTGTGGGTAAATATACGGTTTAATTTATAAATAAATAATATTTTAAATAAAAAAACCAATTTTGTGCTTACTAAAGAAAATTTGGAAAACTCAGGAAAGCACAAAAGAGACTTTTTTTTTATACTCTACATCAAACTTCCATCATATTCTCTACATTAAACTGATTAAGATGAACTTTTTAATAATCTGACTTTTTCAATGTAATAGGGCTGTTAAAGCATTTTCCCATGCCTTTAAATTATTTTAACACAAGGTTATTTTTGTAGTCATGTAACAAGCCATTATGTGGATATATAAACAAATTTATTTCATTAAATTCTATATTGTTGAATATTTAGGTTAAATCTTTATTTCAGGTTAAGGTTTTCATTATAATTCATTCTTTAATGAACATTTTACATATATCTGACTATTTCCTCTATATAAATGTGTAAGTTTTCTGTATAATAGTTTAAACTGAAAGTGTTTAAGCATTTAACTTTTTCTTTTTTTGCCAAAACCACCTTCTGAAAGATTGTTCTAATTTTAAACCCCAACCAGCAGTTTTTAAATATGCCCTACTTCCATACACTCCTGGTAAACTCAGTGCTATTTTTATTTCAAGTTGTTTTCTTTTCCTTTTAATGGTTCTCATTGACTTCATTTTGAAAACCGTAAGCGAAGCAACCTCTGCTTCCTCCCATGAAGGAAAAGTAATTGACTGACATTTGCACCCCTACTCCTGTAACTCACAAAAAAATGGGCAGAGTGTATAAAATACCCGTTTTGCAGCACTGGACAATGAGCAGTAGATCATCTAGGAGCTCTGGAAGCAATTTCCTAACCTTAGGGCAGGAAGGGGCACCCATGCAGAGCTTGGCAGTCTCCCCATGTTGAGAAGGCATTGGAGCCCAGAAAGGCTGAGGTAGCAATAAATTGCAGGGCAATGTTCCAGAGAGGGAGGAGCTAGCCAGTGGAAGAATTCAGCAGTCTACATAGAAGTCTCTAGATGAAACCCCAATTAAGGATGTTTAGGTAGACTCCACAAATCCAGGCAAGGAATCGCTTTAGGGACTCTCTCCTATGACCCACAGAACTCAAACACCAATACTCACTCATGTGGTCACTCAGAGGAGTACCTAATTTTAACAGGCACATAACAGAGATGCCAGAAAAGCCCAACATTTGTGGTATAAGTCAAATAGTCCTATGATAAGCCTGATGCCCAGCTGCCTCAACAAAGATCAAACTGGTGTGGGCAAGTAAAGTGCATACCTGCCTTCCCAAAGAAATGTCAGAGTGCCAAGGAAAACCACCAAGATCCAAACATCCAACATCCAACATACCTAGTATCTAATAGCCAATAAAAAATGCTACATATGCCAAGGGGTACCACCCAACCCCAAAATTATAGAAAAATCCAGTCAATCAAAATAGAAACAGCCCACAGAGGTGCAAAAGTAGCTCAGTAACCTATAGGAAAGCGGGGCATAGTGAAGTTAAAATATATTCTAAACCGAGAGAGACATCCCAGAAAACCAAAATTACATATCTGAAGTCAAAAGATACTTACTGAACAACAGATTAGACGCTGAAATAGAATGACAGATCAGTAAACCAGAAGGCATCATATGCTGTCCTAAATTAAACCCAGGTGAGATAGATTTATACAAAAAGAACTGGACCACCACATGTCAGACAAACATGTAACTGGAGCCTCCGATTGAGACCTAAGAAAGGTGCAGGAGGCATTTAAAGAAGATTGGAGGTATCCCAAAGTCCACTTAAAAAATTAACACATTTTTAAAGAGCATGAAAATCCAAGCTGTATAAACTAAAACTATAGCACACTGATACAGGAGCCATCCTCCAAGATGGCTCCCAATGACCATCACCTACAGCTTTCATGTTGTTGTGTGTCTGCTGCCCTCATTAAATAATGCTGGCTTGTTTGACTCCTTGATATAGCAGAGATAATAACATACGACTTTTGAATGTAGGTCAAAGGAAACACTTTGACTTCTCTGTGGGGACCCAGCTATGCATCATACAGAGAACACCAATTGGCAGGCCAGCTCTAATGTGCCATTGTGGAACCAGGCTCCTGCCTACATCATGAGAACCACCTGACTTAAGTGACTTAAGTGACTGACGTGCCACTTAAGTTCTTGATGGAAACCTCACACCAGAACCACCTTGGTAGTTATGGTAACCACAAAAGGCATTGTAAGCCACCTCACTTGTGAGGTAACAGTTTGCACAGCAATAATAAATTTTATTTCTACTTGCTAACAAAAAATAATTATAGTTACTTTTAAAAAGTCTCTCTGTAATAGCAATAAAACAGCACCTGAAATACTTAAGTGACTGAAATAACAATCTTACAGAAAATTAGAGTATTACTAAGTAAATCGATGTAGACGTATAAATGGAAATATCTATCATGCTCCAAATTTGGAAGATACAACATTGTTAAAATATCACTTCTGCACAGATTAATTTATAGGTTTGGTTGTGGTAAATTCTAGCAATCCTTTTAATAAGAAAAATGGATCTGTGGTTGCCTGAACCCTGGAGAAGGGAGAAATATCCTGCAAAGGAGCCAGGGAAAGGTTTTGGTGGTAAGCAGCATTTTCTGCAGCTTGACTCTGGTGTTAATTTCACAGGGAAATGAAGGCAGTAAAATTCATCAGGGAAGTATATGTAATCAATAAGAATGATTGCACAGAGATTGGGCCTGAAGCAACAAATTCCACAGGAGTAGGAGTGAGCCAGCGACCTGGGCCAGAGCAGGCCTGAGGCAGTGAAATCCATAGGAGTAAGACTGAGCCAGAAACCTAGACCAGTAGACCAGAGCAGGTCTGAGGCAGTGAACTCCAAAAGAGCAGGACTGAGCCAGCGACCTGGGCTGGAGTGGGCCTGGGACAGTGAACTCCACGGAAGCAGGAGCTGATTCAGACCAGGGTCATTTGTGGAAGCAGGACTGGGTCAGGGACCTAGGCCAGAGCAGGCCTGAGGCGATAAGCTCCAAAAGAGCAGGACTGAGCCAGCGACCTAGGCTGGAGTGGGCCTGAGATGGCAAGCTCCACAGGAGCAGGTACAGGGGAACAACCACTGAACAAGTGGGCCAGAACCAGAGACCCCTGCGGGTCCACACATGAATCTGGGCCTTAGAGGGAGTAGATCTGAGCTACGACTCCTGTGGGTCTGGGTGTGAGTCTAGGACCTCTGAGGAACTAGGTCTGAGCCAGGACCTCTGTAGGTCTAGGCATCAGTCTGGGATGTCAACGGGAGTAGGCAGGAATCAGAAACCTCTGTGGGTCCAAGTGTGAGTTTGGGACCTCTGAGGGAGTTGACCTGAAGCCAAGACCTCTGTGGGTCTGGGTACACCTGAGTCTGGGAACTCCAAAGGAGTAGATCAGAGCCAGAGACCTTTGCAGGACCAACCCCAAGCCAGGAACCTCTTCAAGAACAGATCCAGACCAGGGACATTTAAAGAAACAGGTCTGAGCCAACAACCTAAGCCAGAGCAGGCCTGAGACACCAAACTCCAAGGGAGCAGAGCAAAGCCTGGGAGTGCTGAGTGACCTCCAGGAACACAGAGTGACCAATGGGGTAACTAGAAGTGTGACTGTACCATGAGGAACAACCATCTGAGCCTTGGATTCACTGGCACCTAGAAGATTAATCAACAGAATCTCAGAAGGCCCCAACCACACCAATTAGAGAAAAAGATGAGTAGACAAGGTAAGAACACATGCATCACCACAAAGAGCAACACGACACCAGTAAAATCTAGAGACCCTACAACAGCAAGACTTGAACAACCAAATATAGATGAAGCAGAAGAAAATGACCTAAAAATAACTTCAGAAAAATGTTTAAAACTCTTAAAGAGGAAATGAGAAATTCCCTCAAAGAAATGAAGGAAAGACAATCAAAAATTTGGAAGATATCAGCAAATTCCTTAAAGAAAACAAAAAAAAAGCAATCAAACACATGAAAGAAACTATTCAAGACTTGAAAACTGAAGTAGAGACAATAAAGAAAACACAAGCTGAGGGAATTATAGAAACAGAAATCATGAGAAAATGAGCAGGAACCACAAATGGCAACATGAACAGCAGAATACAAGAGATGGAGAAGAGAATCTCAAGTGCGGATGATACAATAGAGGAAATAGACTCATCAGTCAAAGAAAACATTAAATCTATCAAAACCTTAACCCAAAATATCCAGGAAATATGAGACACCATGAAAAGACCAAATCTAAGAATAACAGGTATAGAAGAAGGAGAAGAAGTTCAACTCAAAAGCACAGAAAATATATTTAACAAAATCACAGAAAAAATTTTCCCAACCTAAAGAAAGATATCCCTATGAAGATACAAGAAGCTTACAGAACACCAAATAGATTGGATCAAAAAAAAAAAAAGTCCCCGTACCACATAGTAATCAAAACACTAAACATACAGAATAAAGAAAGAATATTAAGAGCTGCAAAGGAAAAAGACCAAGTAACATATATAAAGGCAGACCTATCAGAATTACACCTGACTTCTCATTGGAGACAATGAAAGCCAGAAGGTCATGGTCAAGTGTTATGTAGACATTAAGAGACCATGGATGCCAGCCCAAACTAGTATACCCAGCAAAACTTTCAATCACCATGGAAGGACAAAACAAGATATTCCATGACAAAAACCAGTTTAACCAATACCTAGCCACAAACCCAACCCTACACGAAATACTAGAAGGAAAACTCCAACCCAAGGAAGTTGGCTAAATCAACAAAAACACAATTGATGGTCTCATAGAAGCAAATCCCGAAGAAGGGAAAAACACACAAATTAACATCACCAACAATGAAAACTAAACAGGAGATAGCAATCACTGGTCATTAATATTCCTTAATATAAATGGACTCAACTCACCTATAAAAAGACACAGGCTAACAGATTAGGTACAAAAACAGAATCCATCCTTCTGCATACAAGAAACACACCTCAGCCTCAAAGACAAATATCGCCTCAGAGTAAAGAGTTGGGAAAAAATAGACCAATCAAATGGACCTAAGAAACAAGCTGATATAGCTATCCTAATATCTTAACAAAATAGACTTCAAACTAAAATTAATCAAAAGAGACAAAGCAGGACATTTCATATTAGTCACAGGAAAAATCTGCCAAGAGGAAATCTCAGTACTGAACATCTATGCCCCAAATACAAGGGTACCCTCATATGTAAAAGAAACACTTCTAAAGCTTAAATCACATTTTAAACCCCACACACTAATAGTGGGAGACTTTAACATTCCACTATCACCACTGGACAGGTCAGTCAGACAAAAAATAAACAGAGAAATGAGGAAACTATGCTGTGGGAGCTCTTTCTGCTCCTTCAGCCAATAGCCTTTAAGATACCAGCCCACTGGGGCGTGGTCTATTTAATTTGAAAAAGTGGCGGCAGCCCTCCGGCTCCCGTTCAAACTGCTAGACTCTCTGTTTCCTGTTTGCTACGAGAGGATTGTGATATAGGACGGTGTTCTGTAAGTTTTTTCTCCTCCAATAAATAACCCCTTTTAATCCAAACTGGTGTGGGATTGTTTTGCGACATTAGAACTAACAGATGTTATGACTCAAATGGTCTTAACAGACATCTATAGAATATTTCATCCAAACAGAAAAGAATATACCTTCTTCTCAGCACCTCATGGAACCGTCTCAAAAATTGACCACATACTCGATAACAAAACAAACCTCAACAAATACAAAAAAATTGGAATAATCCCATGTATCTTATTAGATCACCGTGGTTTAAAACTAGAAGTCAACAACAATACTAATTCCAGAAAGCCCACAAACACATGGAAATTAAACAATGCTCACCTGAATCATCAATGGGTCAAGGAAAAAATAAAGGGAGAAATTGAAGACTTCCTAAAATTCAATAAAAATGACTACACAACATACCCAAATTTATGGGACACAATGAAAGCAATGTTAAGAGGAAAGCTCATAGCAATAAATGCCTATGTAAAGAAGCTGGAAAAAATCCCGTACTGGTGAATTAACAGAACATTTGAAAACTTTAGAACAAAAAGAAGCAAACTTACCCAACAGAACTAGACGGCAGGAAATAATTGAGAGCTGAAATCAACAAAATAGAAACAAAGAAAAATACGAAAAAAAATCAATGAGACAAAGAGTTGGTTCTTCAAGAAAATCAACAAAATAGACAAACCTTTATCCAAACTAACCAAAAGGCAGAGAGAGAATATACAAATTAACAAAATCAGAAATGAAAAAAGGACATAACAACAGACATGAAGGAAATACAGAAAATCATCAGGTGATATTTTGAAAACCTGTACTCCACAAAATTGGAAAAACGTAAAAGAAATGGACAACTTTCTGCATAAATATAACTTACCAAAATTAAATCAAGACCATATAAGCAAATTAAACAGACCTATAACTGCTGAAGAAAGAGTCATCAAAAGTCTCACAACCAAAAAAGCCCAGGACCAGATGGTTTCAGCTCAAAATTCTACAAGATTTTCAAAGAAGAACTAATACCAACACTTCTCAAATTGTTCCACACAATAGAAACAGAAGGAACGTTGCCAAAATCTTTTTGTGTGGCTACAATTACCCTGATACCCAAACCACATAAAGACATTACTAAGAATGAGAATTACAGACCAATCTCACTCATGAACATTGATACAAAAATACTAAATAAAATACTGGCAAATCGAATCCAAGAACACATCAGAACCATCATCCACCATGATCAAGCCAGCTTTGCCCCAGAGATGCAGGGATGGTTCAACATATGAAAATCTGTCAACGTAATCCACCATATAAACAAACTGAAAAATAAAAACCACATGATCATCTCATTAGATGCCGAAAAAGCTTTCGACAAAATACAACATCCCTTCATGATAAAGGTCTTGGAGAGAGAAGGGATACAAGGAACATACCTAAACATAATTAAGGCAATATACAGTAAGTCAACAGCCAGCATCAAACTAAATGGAAACTCACAGTGATCCCACTGAAATCAGGAACAAGACAAGGTTGTCCATTCTCTCCATATCTATTCAATAGATATATAGTTCTTAAGGTCCTAGCTAGAGCAATAAGAAAACAAAAGGAGATCAAGAGGATACAAATCGGAAAAGAAGAAGTCAACTCTCACCATTTGCTGATGATATGATAGTTTACATAAGTGACCCCAAAAATTCTACCAAAGAACTTCTACAACTCAAACACTTTCAGTAATGTAGCAGGATACAAGATTAACTCAAAAAATTCAGTAGCCCTCCTGTACACAGATGATAGATGGGCTGAGAAAGAAATCAGAGAAACATTACCCTTCACAATAGGCTCAAATAGCATAAAATATTTCAGAGTAACTCAAACCAAACAAGTGGAAGACTTGTTTGACAAGAACTTTAAATCTTTGAAGAAAGAAAGTGAAGAAGACACTAGAAAGTAGAAAGATCTCCCATGCTCCTGGGTAGACAGAATTAACAAAGTAAAAATGGCAGTCTTACCAGAAGCAAGCTACAAATTCAATGCAATGCCCAGCAAAATTCTTCACAGACCTTGAAAGAATGATACTCAACTTCATATGGAAAAGCAAACAACCAAAAAAATCCTCTATAATAAAAGAACTTCTGGAGGCATCACAATCCCTGACTTCAAACTCTTCTAGAGAGCTACAGTCTGAAAACAGCCTGGTATTGGCAAAAAAACAGACAGGAGGACAAATGGAACCAAATCAAAGACCCAGATATTAATCCACATACCTTTGAACACTCAATTTTTGACAAAGAAGCAAAAAATATCAAATGGAAAAAAGAAAACATATTTAACAAGTGGTGCTGGCATAACTGGATATCAACATGTAGAAAAATGAAAATATATCCATATCTATCACCATGCACAAAACTCAAGTCGAAATGGATCAAAGACTCCAACATAAAGCCAGCCACACTGAACCTCATAGAAGAGAAAGTGGGAAGTACACTTGAATGCATTGGCACAGGGAACCACTTCCTAAATATAACTCCAGCAGCACAGACACTGAGAGAAACAATAAATGGGACCTCCTGAAACTGAAAAGCTTCTGTAAAGCAAAGGACACGGTCAACAAGACAAAACAATAGCCTACAGAATTGGAAAAGATCTTCACCAACCCATCAGACAGAGGTCTGATCTCCAAAATATATAAAGGACTCAAGAAATTGGTCATCAAAAGAACACATAATCCAATTAAAAAATGTAGTATAGACCTAAACAGAGAACTCTCAACAGAGGAATCTAAAATGGCTGAAAGACACTAAAGGAAATGCTCAACATCCTTAATCATCGGAGAAATGCAAATCAAAACAACTTTGAGACTCCATTTTACACCTGTAAGAATGGCCAAGATTGCTGGGTGGTGGTGGCGCACGCCTTTAATCCCAGCACTCGGGAGGCAGAGGCAGGCAGATCTTTGTGATTTCGAGGCAAGCCTGGTCTACAAGAGCTAGTTCCAGGACAGGCACCAGAAACTACAGAGAAACCTGTCTCAAAAATCAAAAAAAAAAAAAAAAAAAAGTTCAAGATCAAAAACACTGATGACAACTTATGCTGGAGAGGTTGTGGGGTAAAGGGAGCACTCCTGCATTGCTCTTGGGAGTGAAAGCTGCTACACTTTGGATATCAGTGTGGTGATTTCTCAGAAAATTAGGAAACAACCTTCCTCAAGACCCAGTAATACCACTTTTGGGTCTATACCCAGAGGATGCTCAATCGTGCCAAAAGGACATGTGCTCAACTATGTTCATAGCAGCTTTGTTTGTCAAAGCCAGAACCTGGAAACAACCTAAATGCCCCTCAATCAAAGAATGGATTAGGAATATGTGGTACATTTACACAATGGAGTACTACACAGCAGAAAAAAATGACATCTTGAAATTTGCAGGCAAATGGATGGAGCTAGAAAACATTAATTTGAGTGAGGTAACCCAGACCCAGAAAGACAATTATCACATGTACTCACTCATAGGTGGTTTTTAAACATAAAGCAAAGAAAACCAGTCTACAAATCACAATCCCAGAGAACCTAGACAACAAAGAGGACCTTAAGAGAGACTTACATAGATCTACATGGGAAGTAGAAAAACTCAAGATCTCCTGAGTAAATTGGGAGCATGGAGATATTGGGAGAGGGTTGAAGGGGAGGGGAGACACGGGGAGGGGAGCAGAGAAAACTGTAGAGCTCAATAAAAATCAATAAAATTAAAAAAAATGATTGCACAAAATGTGTAAACCAAAAACATGCCCCTGCCTCTAACACCTATTTCCTACATGATCAAACATTATATATTCATATACATACACTTTATGCATATGTAAATATATTAAATATATTCTTATATGGCATGTGTTTCCCTTAAAAGATGTCAACATGCTATGCACTCTCCTATACATCTTGGCTTTTTCACCATTTAGTACAGTCTGAAGACCATCTCCTGTCAATCTATGAAGGACACCTTCTCATAACTGGTTTATATATGTGTGTCATTACCTGCTCTATCTGCATCCTGTTAACTCACATTTGTGTTCCAGCATGTGACTCACGCAGCTCTGTATTTGCCCAGAGACTAACTGTAATTTTGATGAATACAGCAAATTTCCTATCAAGTGGACTTTACAGATTGATGCTACCACAAGCAATTTTTCTTTTTTGTTTTTGGCAATATAATGGATGGAAAATAGGGTCTTATTTACCTGAATTTATGTCTCTAATTGTAAGATAGAGGATCTGCCTATCATCCCCAAGATAATTTTTATTTTCATTTTCGTAACCCAAGTATAAAATTTTTGATTGATTTTTCTATTACATTCTAAAATACATATACATAGCTTGTTCTATACAAGCAAAATATTTTTACTTAAGTAATGACTACAAATACTTTTAATAAGTTTGTAATTTATATTTTTTATGTGTGTGTAATGTGCACACGTGTGGCGGCTCACATATGTGCAAATGTCCATGTGTGCTCATGCATGTGGATGCTAGAGATAGATGGTGGGTATCTCTGTCTCTTGTGCACTGAGATTACAGTAGCTGCCTTTACATGGGTGCTGGGGTTCTGAACTCCACTCATGCTTACACAGCAAGTACTTGACCCATTGATCCATCTCCTTTGCCCCTATTTTGTTATTTGTGTTTTGTTTCTGATTATAACAAGTTGAACTGAATCGTTTTCTAATTTATCATACTTTTCTTTTTTAATCTTAATTTTTTTATGTGTATGAATGTTTTGCTGTAAGAGAATATCTGATCCCCTGGAACTGGAGCTGCAGACAATTGTGAACCAGCAGTGTGGGTGCTGGGAACCATACTCAGGTCCTCTGGAAGGGCATCCAGGGCTCTTAACTGCTGAATCACCTCCCCAGCCCCCACCATACTTTTCTCCTGTGGCTTTTAAGTTTGTTGTGAGGCTTACAACTTCCCATCTTGTGGTCATTTAAAAAAAAAATCCAAGCCAGGACTACATAGAGAAACCCTGTTTTGAAAAACAAAACAAAAATTTCCAAGGTTTTCTAAGATACTTTTATGATCTTACTTTCTACAGTTAAGTCCTTCATCAACCAATAATATATTTTGGTATATCATGCAAAATTACCCACTTTCTCTCTGATGTCTAATTATTCCAGCACTGATTACTAAATAACGAACCTTTCTCCACAGATCTGAAGTGTTATCTGAATCACAAATATCCATAGATCCAATCCCATGTTGATTTAGATCTGTTTCCAGACTTTCTATTTGCTCTGCTGGTCCTGTTGGCTATTTATGACCAACACCAGGTTGTTTTAATTATTACAGCTTTATCACAAGTGTTGATAGCCTGAGAGACCTTTTTCTCTATCGAAAGCTCTCCTAGTTCTTTCTGTTTCTTGGTAAAGTACTTGACCAACCTTCATCTGAATTTTAGAACCAGCTCGAATGGTTCCACAGTGGGTGTGTCCTTTTCATAATTTTATTGAGATAATATAAAAATGTATTGACTAGAGGAAACCAACATTTCTGATTTTGATTGCCCCTATCCAAAATCAATCACAGAATGCCTTTTATTCGGCAGAGTGTGCTTTTGCTGGTCTCCAAATCTTTTACTGACATTTACATTTTTTTTCACATAAATCTTGCATATTTCTTCTCCCGTTGTCTTAATCCAATTATGCTGGCTAGACTTAGAATTTGGTAATAAGAGCATGACACCGGAAACCAGCTCCCTGTTCATTTTAGTGAAAATGTTTCCATTTCCTGTTAAGAATCATCCTGACTTTGTGTGTAGCTATTTGCCTAATATCTATTGCAAGACTTCAAAACTCTAGGATGAAAACCAAATGTTACTAAAAAGCCTCTTAGAGATGATCATACTTTTATTTGACCTAGGAATGGAGTAAATTTTCCTAACACAATTTTGTAATATTAAATAATTTCACATTTCTAGGATAAACTCTACCATTCTGCATTACTTTTTCAATTTAATACTGGATTCTGTTTGCTATTTCATTGGGTTAAGTCATCCGTGTTCAAAAGTGAAACAGAGAGCCACAGGGTTTTGTTCAATTTCTGTTAGATTTTTAAAGCAATGCTATATTTGTAATATAAACTGTGTTATAAGCTTGGTTGTTTCTGTGTGGTCAAAAGGAGTTACTCTGTATCATTCTCTGTCCTTATAGGTCTGGTAATTCCATGTCAACTCGTTGAGCCTATTGCATCTTGAGAGGGTACACATCTTGAATTTTTCTGCCATTAATTGTTGTATGGTAATTAGGAAGGCAGCATATCTTTCTACCAAATTTGGCATTACATCCAGTTTTTCTTTCACTGTATTTCTATAAATGTGAACACAAAATGCTTTGTAAATCCTTTATTTTTGCATATACAGCTATTCATTATACTGTAATTCCTTATTTTACATTTTAATTTCTTCCTTTTGTTCTTATTCAGGTTAGTTATTTTTCAATGTTTTCCCACAGATGGCAGCTGTTGGATTTATTATATCTATATTATGCTATTTATTACTATTTGTTTATATTTTTGAATTCTGCTTTCTTGATTTGGTTTTACCTTTACCTTTGTAATTTTGTAAATGAGATAACTTAAATCAGACAGTTTTATGCTTTACTCATTACCATAATGTTTCCTCTGATAAGGAGGCCTGTATCCTTAGGAATGTCTGATGTTTTGTTTTTATCACCACTATTATTTTCCAGGTAGAGGTTCCAATGCCCTCTTCAGCTTAATGTTTCTTTTAAAGAAATTTTAAATTTCTTTTCATGTGCTATTTTGTTAATTTTGTTTTATGCATCTAATTTCTCCTGCAATAAGAATGCATTTGTTAGAATTATTTCTACTTTTTGAAATTTATTTTGTCAGCTCTTAGAGAGGTTTCAGGGATACAGAGGGTAAGTACATCTCCAATTTCCATGAAAGAGGGGTGTGGAATTTTTGTTTGTTTTGTTTATGCTTTGTTGGTTTCTTTTGGTTTTTGTTGTTGTTGTTGTTGTTGTTTTAACTTAGTTCCTGCAATGGAACACAAAACCTTTCACTGACCTGTATTCCCAGCCTTCTTTTTATTTTATTTTGACACAGTCCCTATAATGTGCCAAGGATAGCCTTGAACTTTTAATGTTCCTACCTCTGTCTTCAGAATAGCTGGATTATAGCCAGCACCACTAGGCTGCATCTAAAAGAATGTTTTAAAACCGGGCACGATGGTGCATGCCTGCAAACCCAGTGCTCAGAAGGTGAAGAGAAGAAAATAAAACCAAGGTCATCCTCAGCTACAGGGAGAACTGGAGGGCAGCCTGTGTTACACAAGACTGTCTTGTACTCCTAATTGTAATTAAAAACAGATAAAAGAATGTTGTTTCATACTCACACACATATACAATCAAATACACATAAAGTATAGGTCAATAATCTTATCTAGGTTTCATTTCCTTGCTTTGTTTGCATATTTAATCATCCATAAACAACTTCTTGTCTCCCATGGCATTATTCCATTTTCTGTTCCATCACAGAGTATCTGATACTGAGTCCTTTATAAGGAAAGAAGTTCCTTCAGCTTACAATTTTGGAGGGTAGATGTCTGGGAGCAGACAGCACCATCAGTCCATTATTCCTCCTATTGCATCACAACATGGCAGAGAAGCAAAAAGGGAATGGCCATACTCAGAAGGGACCAAGTAGGTGGGGTAGCCTCACTGCCTAACAAGCACTCTGGTGCTTCCAATGAGGATGAGGACATACTCCTGTGAGACTCTCTTCCCAATGGCAGTGCTCTCAAGATCTAACTACCTTCTACTAGGTCCCACTTCTTAAATATAAACCTCTATACTACAATATAGTGATTACCTGCATTACCTAAAGTGATCTGCAGATTCAATGCATCTGCCATCAAAATTCCAACAACATTCTTCCCATAACTAGAAGAAAATAGTCTTAATATTCACATGAAGGTGCAAAAGAACAGAAACAGCCAAGGCTATCATGATCATAAAGAGCAGATGATGCCTGATTTCAAATTTTAGTATAGAGCCATAGTAACAAAAACAGCATGACATTAGCAAAAAGAAAACTGCATGGATAAATAGAACAGAATAGAATGGAGAATCTAGAAATAATCCTATGCCACCTGATTTTTGACAAAGACTTTGTCTTAATTGGTATTCTATTGCTATGAAGAGACCATGACCATGACAACTCTTATAAAAGAAAACATTTAATTGGGGTGTGTCTACAGTTCAGAAGTTTAGTCCATTATCATCATGGTGGGAAATATGGTGGCACACAGGCAGACATGGCGCTGGAGAGGTAGCTGAGAATTCTACATCCAGATCCACAGGCAGCATGAAGAGAGAAACACTGGGCTTGGCTTGAATATTTGAAACCTTAAAGCCAACCCCCAAGTGACACTTCCTCCAACAAGGCCATACCTCCTAATCCTAAGGTCTGAATTCAAGTGTCAGACTAGGAACCAAGTATCTTTACCTGCTGACCTATTTCACCAGCCCGAAAAAAAATGTAAAATGGATCAAAGACTTTAATGCAAAGCTTGAAATTCTAAAACTACCGGAGGAAAGCAAAACCATGAAGAAAGATGTCAAGGCGTAGATGTAAACAAGGGCTTTCTGAAAAGGACTCCACAATATGAAAACACTCCCAAGAATTGAGAGATGCGTAAGATTTTAAAGTGCCTGCACAGCAAACAAAACAATTATCAGATTGACGAGAAAAAAATCCTACAAAATGAGAGGGCTTTTGTTTTTTGTTTTGTTTGTTTTGGTCAACTATTCATCTAGTAGAGGATTCATTTCCAGACTATATAAAGAACTCAAGATAATGATATATAAATAAAACCAATCCAATCAATCCACCAGCAAATGAATCAAACAGTTAGCTCAAAGTACAAATTGGTAATAAATACATAGAAAAATGGCCAACATCTTTAGGCACAAGGGAGTTGTAAGCAAGACGACACTGACGTCCCATCGCATTCCAGTGACACTGACGTCCCATCTCATTCCAGTGACACTGACGTCCCATCTCATTCCAGTGACACTGACGTCCCATCTCATTCCAGTGACACTGGCAAGAAAATGGCAGCAATGACTCGCAAGAATGTAAGGAGAAAAGGAACCCTTAATCACTATTGGTAGAGATGTAATTAAGTAGAGACAGCGCACAAACTGGTATGGAGGTTACACAAAAAGAAACTCAGAATTGAGCTGGAGAGAAGGCTTAGAGGAGAGATAGGGAGAAAGACACCTTATATCAATTTTGGGCCTCTATAAGAACATGCATTTGGCATCCTTAATAGCCTATAATTCTTCATCTAGAATTTTTTAATTTGGAACTAAATATATTTATATCTAAAATGATTAAATTTAAATGTCTCCTATTCTCAAGAATTTTAATAGAATTCATGAATTACTTTTTCTCTTTCTCATAAGCCTCCCTATGTATACACAACAAAAAGCTTTTTCTGTCTTACTCATGCTTTCTTTTATAATTCTAGATTCTCAAATATTTTTCTATTCATCATAAATATTCCTATTTATTACTAAATATGTTCTAAATGGTACTTTTCTGCTATATTTTCTAAAAGATTATTGTTCACATTTAGGAAGATAACTTTCTTGTGCTAATTTTATACATGATAATCATCCTAATTTCTGATGCTTTTGATAATTTTCCAGTTGAATTCTTTGCTTTTCTTTCTTTTATCCAGCTGAATCAATTTTCACCCCTAGAACAGTGAGCAGTAAATTACAAAAATGATAGTGGATTTCTTTGTTTTGTTCATTATTTTAATGAGGGGAATAATTTAGGCCTCATAACAAGTAAATAAATAAATGTCATTTTAATGAGCTTTTACTACAGTACTTTGGAGACCTGTGGTCAGGATATGATGAGCAAAGTATTGACAAACTACTTCAATGGAATAAATCCTCCTGCTGTCTGTTTTTATAAATAGGTTTAAGGGAACTCAGCCACACTTGTCTGCCTTTGTACTATATGACTGCTATCGCTGAGAATACTTACTGGTTGGTTCTTTACTGAAAATATTGACCATATCCAGTTCCAGAATATACTTCAGCAACCATTCTAAAATGTCTTGCATAACAGACAAAGCATTTGTTCTGTTGTTACCTATTTAACGTATACTGGCAGCTGCCTGTGCATTAATGGATGCTGGGATTTCCTCGGGTGGTGGGATTTTAGTATCTGAAACAGGTGCTCTCTCGAAACACAGCACTTCGTGCCCCAGTTACCAAAATGTGTTACTCTATATCATGATTGGAGCTATAAGGAAAGGAAAAATGAAAGGTTGTTATCAAAGCTCTTGAGAGTTTATATTTTTAGAGAAAAGGGAAGAAGGAAAGACAATCAATCAGATAAATCCTGCTAGGCTAAATCAAGTAGAACACAGTTCCACAAGGAGGCAAAATATAGGAAGGGAGGCACCATATGTGACTCAGAACCCTGAAGCATGCTAACAACATTTAGAATCTCCTGCGTAGAGATACCTAAAGAGAAGGAGTGCTTCAATAGAGGGCCAACAACAAGCCTGAAGTTAAATGATTTACCCTAAGGTGAAAAGCAGAGGAAAACTCCAATTTCCACTCTGAATTCTATATCTCCAAAATCAAGGCCCCATGCTTTCTTCTTCTCCTCTAGCTAGTATGTTAGAGTGAAGAGGGGAGACCCCTGTAATGGGTTAAAAAGATAAACTCAATTTAAAGAGGTTGCAGGCCATCTACCCTGAGTACAAATGGTAAGACAAAGGCATACAGATGCCAGGGAAACCCCAGTTCCCACGCCCCAGAAACACATTAACTGGACTGGGTTCAGGCCTCCCAGAGGCTTTACAGTGGCCACCTTCTGCTTCTTGGGTATCGACAGATGACAAGGTTCTGGATGCTGATGATGAGGGAGAGTAGATCAAGGGCTTCCTATGAGTACTGACTACAATTTAAAATTTTCCCTTTTAAAAGTAAAGAAATTAAACTCCCTCCTATGCTGTACACAGCCTCTTGACTCCTAACATTGATTTGAGGAGAGAAGGGTGTCGACAATAAAAGGGCCACCTCACTTGCTCTCTATTTCCGTCTGGCTTCTCCAGAGCACTGTGCTGCCGGCCTCGGGAGTTGCAGTGGCCCTGGAGCCACATGAGGAGCTGCAAAGAAGTTCCTGCTGGACATTTGGCTGGGGATTCTTGAAAGATCTGATCCAAGAGACCATGTAAGTCAGCAGATGGGGACCCTGGGCTGGCCCTCTGCCAACCACTGGTACCTAGTACCCAAGAGTCAACTGAGATGTGGTGTGGAACCCTGTGAGTATCCAAGAGATGCCCACATGCTGGAATCCAGCCTACTCTGTGACATCATAATCTCTCCATCCACCAGTGCTGATCTTGAGGCCTGCCTGACATGCTTGGATCTACCCAAATCTCCTTCCTCAGGAGGATGTAGCCTATTACCCTCGGCACAGTGTCTGGAACTCTTGGGTTCCTGATCTATCTCAAATCTCCTATATTTCCCTAGGCTGCACATCATAGGATTCATTGCCTCCTTGAGGTCATCTGGTAGCCTAGACAGAAACTCTTTCACTGCCCAGCTCAGCTCATTCTCTGTGGTTCATTTCAATTCACATTCCTCTGCCTTCTAAGATTACTGACAATATCCCCCAAACCTTGAAGGTCTCCTGACTCATCATTGCTAGCCACCTACAGGCCTCGGTCCCATAGCTTCAACCCCATCACACGAAAAGGCTTTTGTTTACCCTCAGGGACCCCAGAAATGGTCAAAAGTCAGGTCACGTCCTCTTCAACTGGCAGGAGCACCCACTATCTACAGGGGCATTACTTTGCCTACTTGACCTGAGGCAACTCCAACCAAGCCTGCCAAATTAATCTTACAAGCCCCTACTATGGCCTGCTGTCTCCCAGCAGAGCCAAACAACAACACAAGGCTGGAGAATTCAGGGCCAAGGACAGTGAATTGAAATGTTGAGGC
Organism: Ondatra zibethicus; assembly: GCA_004026605.1. Taxonomy (NCBI): domain Eukaryota; kingdom Metazoa; phylum Chordata; class Mammalia; order Rodentia; family Cricetidae; genus Ondatra; species Ondatra zibethicus. The sequence continues at coordinate 18,877 of PVIU01024770.1, forward strand.
AACAGCAAAGTATCCAGTTTTATTTATTTGTGTTATGTTTAGGAAACATGTAGGCAGTATGGTTGGAGCAGAAGACAGGGCTAGATAGCCTCAACTCTGCGGAATAGGTGGACATCTACTCAAAGGTTAGGAGTCCTGATTTTGCTCTGTTGGATCCTTAACACTGTGGAGCCTAGCACATGGAGTTGTCCAATCAATATTTATTAAATTATTGAATTAATAGAAGGATAAACAGTTTCTTAACCTCATGTTTATTATTTTAGAATACACTGATGATTCATGAGGCAGTAAGTCAGCAAAGAATGATAATTCTGGTGGCAACTCAGATCTTCTAAGGACCATCTTCAATAAACATCCAAGGTATATCTGAACTAATCTGGCTGAAAGCAACCACCTACACTCCTGTCTTTAACCAAGTTTGATCCTTTAGTCTCCCAGTCCTCCTCCCAAACACGGCTCCTCCCACCTCTGCTCCTCCCAGCTACATCATCCCATGTACTCTCTACTAGGTATCTGATTAGCTCTTTATCCCAAGTTACCTATTCCACAAGGAAATTCTAGACTAAGAAGAATCATTTGAAAATGGTTTTGTGGAACATAGACAAGAATAAGTCCCACATAAATTAAAATTTGCCTAAAACTGCCTAAAGAATCAAACCATGCACAAAATGGAACTGGATGACTACTAAACATCTATGGGGAGTATTTTGCAAGCTTGCAGCATTAGAAAATGTTTTAAAAGAGGAAAGGCCAACGGGTTTATTCATCATTTCATCATCATCATTTCTGTCCCAGCAATGCTTTAAGAATGCATAGGCAGCCCATTTATGGTGGTTCTCCAGCTGTTCCTGTCCTGGGCAGTCCTAGATGCTTGTGTTACTGTCACACCCAAGGTTCCACAGTCTTCCTTTATGCTGTCTATACAGTGTTTTTTTGGGGGGTTTTCCTCTTCATCTTATCCCGTGAACTCCTCCAAGCAGTGCTATCTTCAGGTATCTGCTGTCATTCATTTTCATAACATGGCCAAAGTATCTCAAGTGTCATTGCTGTATCCTGTAGTTTACTTCCGTCCGTAGATGGAGATGTTTCTTAAATGTCATTGTTGCACAGCCTATCTATTCACGTGACACGTAGAATCCTCCAGAGACATGCCATCTCAAACACATTCAGCCGCTGTTCTGAGGAACATTTCATGGTTCAGGTTTTGGAAAGAAGGCAGCGCAAGAGAAGTGTCACATATACTTGTTATTTTTTCTTTATTGTTGTGTTTCTTGCTGACCGAACCTTTCCTGGTGCCTGAAATGTGGCCCTTGCTATCCCTATCCAACTCTTGACATCTGAAACAGTTCCCACCTATGAACCGAGGTTTTCTCCCAGACAGACAAAGCTGACTGTTTGCTTGAGGTTCTGGTTCTTTATTACAATGTTAAAATATGTGTGTGTCCTTCCCATGTGTTGTGTCTCAGACTTCTTGATGTTTGCTTTCACACCAAGGTCTTCACTGACTTCCACCACTCTGTTTACCACGGCCTGCAGCTCACTTGAACTTTCAGCAAGTAGTGCTGCATCACTGACAAAATGGAAGTTGTTGATTGGCACATCACCTACCTGCATACCTAGCTCTTCACCCTCCAGGGCTGCTTCTGTTACTAATTCCAGGAATATATTAAAGAGCAATGGTGAGAGGATGCATCCCTGCAACACTCCTATGATTGTCTTAAACGGATCACTTAGTTCCCCACAGACTTTGACTGATGCAAAGGTATCTCTATAGGCATTTTCTAGTAGTCTTAGGATTTTCTCTGGGTACCTATAGAACCTCATTGTTTCCAAAAATCCTTTTCTCCAAATGCTATCAAATCCTTCCTGAAGTTGATGCAACAGACATATAGGTCTTTTCCAAATTCTTTGTATTTTTTTGCCAGTTGCCTCAAAGTGAAGAGCTGATCACTTGTGCTCCTGTTAGCTCTGAATCTGCACTGGGCCTCTGCTAGGATTGCCTCTGTTCTGCCCTTGATCCTTTGCAGGACAATGGAGGAGATCTTCTTCAACAGGTTTATTACTAAATCCCAAATGCCAACGAAGGAATAAAAAATAAATTTATTAAAAGAAGCCACAGGAGTGAGGAGCATTTGCTATATGGTTATGAGTTAGAAGCCTCTGCATCTTCAGAACTGTAGGTGACTGCAGTGGCCTACGTGTTGTTGTAGAGATTAGAGGACAGAGATAAGAGAGGCCAGGAGTAAGCTTGCTAGACTAGGCTTATTAGCAACCTCTGTGTTGGACTGAGGGACTCTGTTTCCAAAGAATAAAACAGGAGAGCCTGACATCAGCCTCAGGCCTCCACATCACAGACACACGTGCATCCAGATACATGTGAACATACATACATAAATACATACAAACATACATACACACATGCATGCACACACCACCCACAGAGATGCACACAGAAAAAGACTTAGATAAAAGAAGCCACTGACTAAAAGCATAGTTATAGTATACTTATATACACTATGCTTGCATAGAATATATTATATACATATAATATTCACATATATAAAGCATATACAAAGAACAGAAGATTAAGTTTAAGTGAAGTAAAATAAACTTTTAAAGTAGAGCTACTACATTTGTCTCAATGTAGTCGGAGGCCACTTACTTGTTTCCAGCTGCTCAACCCTGAAATAATCACACAGAAACCATATTATTTGGAATACTATTTGTCCAATAGCTAAAGCATATTTCTGGCTAACTCATATATCCTAAACTAACCCATGTGCATAATCTGTGTATGACCATGAGGCTGTGGCTTGCCAGGTAAAGTTCTGGCATCTGTCTCCGGGGGAACTACATGGCTTCTTTCTGACTCAGCCTCCTTTCTCCCAGCATTCAGTTTAGTTTTCCCTGCCCACCTAGATTCTGCCTTGCACAGGCCTAAGACAATTTCTTTATTAACCAATGGTATTCACAGCATACAGAGGGGAATCACACATCATCAACAACCAAGAAAAATAATAAGAAAACATATTTTGTCCCCACCTCCCTAAGAAAACCTTTTTAACACCTAGAAATAAGGTTAATATCAGTAGTAATAATAAAGATACCATTGTATTGGGGGAAAAGATCAAAACAAAAATATGTAATACCCGGGTTGGAGGGCAGAGCAATGTGCATTTGGCGTTATGGCTGCCATGACCATGACTGGCACAGCTCCCTAGGGAAGCAGGCTGGCGGTATAAATGAAGTGTCAGAACAATGTCGTGACTTTCCTATCCAGTCATTTCACCATGGGGACTCTCTGAAAGAGGTCATCTAAAATATGGAAGGGAAAATCTAGTTAGGAAGTTGTTCATCACAGACTTATAACTTAACGCTTTTTAAAAACCTATCTGGAAGTCCAATAAGGGTATGGTTAAATAACTACAATGCATCATTTGAGAGATTTTTATGTGATCATTAAAATTATAGTTGGAAAGAAACTAAGCAGAAGATAATGTTCCTGCTGTAGGAAATATTAAACTTGATAATACACTAAAATAGTACCTACCAAGACTTGCCACTTAGATGGTAAAGATGTTTTAAATCTCCCCAAACTTTCTGAGAAAACTTATAGAGCATGGCAGTTACCTCATAAATGCCCAAATGAGCAGTTCATTGCTTAGAGTAGATGTGGATGAGGCCCTCAGTCACATGACACCATGTCATGTTCTAAAGCATGACTCACCCCATCAACTGAAGCTGAAACTCTCCTCTCCAGAGCTGTACAAATCACTTTCTCACTCTGAGAACTGACGACCATGGAGCAAGTTGACCTTGGCTGCTCTGATCTCTATGGAACTCAGATCTTAGCCCAGCCTTGTCAAGGAGACAGAGACAGTCACCTCAGATAGGAAAGGCACTGCTCACACAAGGATGTGTACCCATAACACACTACTACAGAAGGGAGGCAGCAAATGTCTGCTCCTTCGTCACTGTGTTTTAAGACTGAGACTAAGGAGAGCCACCTATGTGTCAGTTAGCCACACCACCGTGCAAAGACTAAGGTAGGGAGAGAAGCCAAGTAAAAGTTCAGCCTGACTTCTTAGAGTGACAGCCCATGATGGCATTCTTTTGATAAGTTATCATCTTAAAAATGAACTATAATAAATGGCATATATACACACACATATATATACATATATATATTATAACCTAATAAAGTACTTGCCTTAAGCCTGACCCTAGACAACATTTATTAACTCATTGGATACTCTCAACAGTTTCAAGAGGTGTGTGCTCTTACAGTTTCATTTTCCAAATGGGGAAACTGAGTACAAAGAAGGTCTAACTCATGCAAGGTTACTTGGCTAGTAAAAGATGAGGTCAGAAATAGGCTCAACAGTTGAGCCTAACTGCCCATGTTAATGTTTTGTGCATTTGTTTTTTGGTTGCTTGCTTTTGTGCTGCAGAGGAGTAAATGCAAAGGCTTACCTTACACAAGCCCTCCACCACTGAACCACATCCCCAGTCATTGGTGTCTGGAGACAGTCTTAGACTGTGATTCTTCTGCCTCAGGTTCCCATGTGCTATAATTATAGACATGAACCACCACACCTGACCACAGTCAAGTATAAAACTTAACTAATTTCTTTTTTTTTGGATTTTTTTTTTGAGACAGGGTTTCTCTGTAGCTTTGGAACCTGGACTGGAACTAGCTCTTGTAGACCAAGTAGGCCTTGAACTCACAGAAATCTACCTGCCTCTGCCTCCTAAGTGCTGGGATTAAAAGCATGCACCACCACCGCCTGGCTAAACTTAACTACTTTTTAATAAATGCTTCCATCAGTCTTAAATCCTATGACCTAGTTTGACCTTATATCCTTTTATTAAGTTTCTCAAAGTCCTTATGACTGGCCAGTGAAGAAAATCATGATTTACTTGTTTCCTTCATCAGAAAAGGTATCTATCTGTAATGGTTTGATTTGTGTTCTCCCTCCAATTTGTATAGTGAAACCCAAATACTAAGTCAATCAGAACATGACCTTGTTTCAAGGCTGGACACTTAGAGATTTAACCAAATAAAATCATTAGAGTAAGCCATAATCCTATATGACTGCTATCCTTACAAAAGGGAGATCCAAAGACAGACATAGAAGACAGACACATAAGGCAGGTGGTCATATGAAGCTCAACAATATTAAAGTGGACCTTCTGCAAACCAGGGAACACCAAAGAATGCTAGGAAGCTGCCAGAAATTAGCTAAAAGTTTAGAACAAGAAGAGACCAACCCCGATGACTCCACACTGCTCTGTTTCTAGATTGCTCTCAATGAAATTGTAGCAAATAAAGAGGATTGTTTCCTCTTCCTGTTATCATTGCCCATCTAACAGCTGAAAAGGATGAATTTGGGCATCAGGTGAAGAGGAAAGGTCTATGTTGGGAGGGTTGGTCAATGGTAGTTTGAAAACTACAATGAGGTCTTGAGACTTTACATGCAAAGCTGAGAAGTATCTGTGTGGCCCAGATACAGAGAGCAGGGTCATAGAAACCCACACATTCCAGCATTAATGAGAATCAATCCCATTCCCTCTATGAAACCAACTGCATTCAAACTAATATTTTGTTTGAGGAAAAAAAAACATTACATTTTGAAACATCATAAAAACAGATTTAAAAGCAGAATTTTAAGACAAGCATGATGATGTTCATCTAGCCGCGTGGCCGCCCGCCCGCCACAGAGACCGCGTGGTCTGGGGACCTGCAGCAAGCTGCAGCAAGCTGCTGGGTCACCCCTTCTTTTAAAAAAACACAACATTGGTGCCACACAAGACTCGGGGAATCGCAACCGAGGATTTTTGGACTTTTTCTACAACGAGCTGACCCACGTGCCTCTGATGGTGAGTTTTTCCATTCCGGCCGCCTTAACCGTTTCCTTGAACCCTAGGAGTTGTCCGGTTGAGCTCCCGGCAACCCCCTGCAGTTCTTGGAGACACAGGGGCTGCCCCCAACCATTCACCTGACCTGTGGATTGTTTTCCTCAGCTTTAATTGTGTTTGGAATGGTCCAGGACCATTCTACCCCGCAGCGGGAGAGACCG
>PVIU01024771.1:0-24951 GCA_004026605.1 Ondatra zibethicus
ATATATATATATATCCTTATCTATTTCCATGCACAAAACTCAAATCCAAATGGATTAAAAACCTCAATATTAATCTGACCACACTTAACCTGATAGAAAAGAAAGTAGGAAGTAGCCTGCAATACATGGGAACAGGAGACCACTTCCTATGTAAAACCCCAGTGGCACAAACAATAAGAGCAACAATGAATAAATGGGACCACCTGAAACTGAGAAGCTTCTGTAAAGCAAATGACACTGTCATTAAGACAAAAAGGCATCCTACTGAATGCGAGAAGATCTTCACTAACCCCACATCAGGCAAAGGTCTGATCTCCAAAATATACAAAGAACTCAAGAAACTAGACATTAAAATGCTAAATTACCCAATTAAAAAATGGGGTAATGATCTGAACAGAGAATTCTCAACAGAAGAAGTTCAAATGACCAAAAGATACTTAAGGTCATGTTCAACTTCCTTAGAGATCAGGGAAATGCAAATCAAAACAACTTTGAGATACCATCTTACACCTGTCAGAATGGCTAAAATCAAAAACACCGATGATAGCCTATGCTGGAGAGGATGTGGAGTAAGGGGAACACTCATCCATTGCTGGTGGGAATGCAAACTTGTGCAACCACTTTGGAAATCAGTGTGGCGGTTTCTCAGGAAATTGGGAATCAACCTACCTCAGGATCCAGCAATACCACTCTTGGGAATATACCCAAGAGATGCCCAATCATAATACCAAAGCATTTATGCAACTATGTTCATAGAAGCATTATTTGTAATAGCCAGAACCTGGAAACAACCTAGGTGCCCCTCAATGGAAGAATGTATCAAGAAAGTGTGGAATATATACACATTAGAATACTACTCAGCGGTAAAAAACAATGACATCCTTAAATTTGCATGCAAATGGATGGAAATAGAAAACACTATCCTTAGTGAGATATCCCAAACCCAAAAAGATGATTATGGTATGTACTCACTCATTTGTGGACCTTAGCCATAAACAAAGGACATTAAGCTTATAGCTCACAAGCCTAGAGAAGCGAAATAGCAAGGTGAACCCAAAGAAAATACACTTTCTTTTAACCAAACATCCAGATAGAGCAAGAGTAAAAAAGAAAACATTTAAATAATAACAAAAAATAGATTATTAAATAAGTTAGCAGTAGTAAATCTCACAATAAGAACATAAAGAATAATAAAATATTAAAAAAGGAATAGAAAAAAATATCTTAAATTGTGGTTTGTTTTTGAGACAGCATCTAATTCAGTGGGTCACGCTTGCCTGAGTCTCACTGTGTAGGCCAGGCAGTGAACTCAGATAGTCAGTTAGCAATATTCTGATATCACTCAGAATCCTTTATCCAAGTGCTGTAATCACAGGTGAAAAACATCATATCTAAAGTAATATTTTATAAATAAAGTTGACTAAATATTTTGACTTGTTTACTAAAGAAAAATGGGTCTTAAATTACAGATAAGAACACACTCACTCATTGATATAGCATTGAGTGATATCAGAATGTTGTTATCAAAGAGATTAATAATGTCTTTGTTTTTAATACTTGGTGAATTATGAGATGGTAACATCATGCTGACAAGACATAAAAGTAGTGATTAACAATGATAATACTGTCAATTACATTTCTGTATTGAAGTAATAATAATAATAATAATAATAATATCAGTTCTTTAATAGCACAGTTTGTTCTTAAAACATTTAAAACAAATATCATAGCTATAAAAATTACATTGATGCATGACATCACAATGGAAAGATGACCTGTCAAATATTGGTCCAAGTAGAAACAAAAGCATGCTAAATTTGGGAAGCAGGGAGGATCCAGGAAAAGTTAGGGGAGAGGAGACCATGAATTCTTTTTCACCAGGTCAGACGTAACCAGTCCACACCAGTTTAGACCAGACTAGATTGATCACAGCCATCCAAACTATATCCAACTGTTCCCAGTGAATATGAACCCAACCCATCAGGATTGGACCAACCCAATTGTACCAATCCATCAAGTACCTGAGCAGTGCTTGCTGCACTAATGTGAGGCCCTGACTTCAGATCACAAGCCCCCAAACAAAAAGTCAGGTGCAAGCCTCTAACACTGGTGCGATGGAGGCAGAATAATGTGGATCCCTGGATCTCTCTGTAAGGTCAGTCTAGACTTTTTGATAAGCTCTAGGCTGATGAGAGACCCTGTCACAAAAATATGGTATAAAGTAACTAAGGAAGAAATGTAAGGCCCCCTTTGACATCTACCAATTTATTCACACACATACATACAAACATATATGCACATATATACAACAGACACATATGAACACACACACAGGCTTATGATCCCTATGAGCATGAGATTGTTACAAGCTGCCCTCATGAAATTGGTTTAAAGAAAGTACAAATTGATTTTATATTAACAACTGTAAAGTTTAATTCCAATTAAATCGCTGAAATAAAAGGGATTATGAAAATATAATTTGATTTTCTATTTCACAGGAAAAGAGAATAGATATCATACGAATATCCTTGGCTCTTTTAATATATTATATGACAAATATATTCATTTAGAGACAAACAGCAAACAAGCATTTGAGGTTAGATATAAATAAGCTGGAGGATATCAGAAAATAATCTTAGTAATGCTACAGTAGATGATCTTCCTTCATAATTGAGTCATTTTTAAGGAGAAATATATTCCCAAACTGAGACCCTAGAACCATCACACTGATATGTTGTAATAAAACATATTTTGGTATCTCAATAGGATATTGCCTCTACTTGTGAATGTTTTGAGCAATTTACTCTGCCAAGCAAATTTCAAATGTGTAACATATTCGTAGAGTTCATACTTAGTTTATAGCAAGTAGTTCAAATCACCTGGTACATCACAAGTGAAACAGAGACATGTGTTGCTTTGCCAAATTTTTTTTAGAATACACAGTGCTCACTGGAGGATCATTGACCAAAGTTACCCACCTGAACCAACCTTTCTCCTATCATTCTCTGAATATTATGTCTGCTTCCCTTTTTAGGAAGCAGACAACATTAAAACATTAAACATTAAAACAACAACAACAACAAAAACTAACTTATGTGCCATTAACATTTTGGTACTTCTTTGAACATTAACTCTCCCACACCAAACCTCTCTTAGTAGTGTTTCTCAAAGTGATATTTTTTAAGATCTTTGAAAATTTGATAAAAATTTAAAAAGGAAAGAAAATGAGTAATTTTCTAGAAAGATCAAAATCATCCCACATGGTGCATCCTTAATAACAGAACTCTACTTCCCACAGTATTTAGAGTGTCATATTCTCCCTGCTTCTGAGAACATACTAGCATGATGTCATCGGTTGGCATTGCTATAGCAATGAATAATACAAATCAAAAGAACTTTTCCCAAGCTTCTCAGCAATATATGTTCTACAACATAGAGTGTTGTGGGTGTTACTACAGTGGTCTATAATACCCATAAGAAGGTTTTGTGCCCTTTAATCTCTTTTGTGCAAATAGCTGCAGAATATTACTATGCTGCTTTACAATCTTTAGAAGAGGGAAATTTTATTTGCATATTCTAGAAAAGTATCAAGATCTGAATCTGAAATGGAAAAAGAACAAAATAAAGCCAATCAGACAACAGGAAAAAAATACATTTAGGCAGATCCATGTAAACTACAGTATTGTCAGGACCGTTTATTATTTTGAAGCTATTTATTGAGGGTTTAACCAGTAAAAACCAGGCTTCTTAACTGACTTGGAAAATATCTGAGACTGACAGGACTCAAAGGAAGCCCATGCAAAGGCAAGGTATCAGCATATTGAGCTAGCCATGAGAAAATGCTGTGACTTGGATTTTAATAGTACATCCTGCCTAGAGAACACAAAGACCTCACTGAAGTCATCTTGAACTACATACACATAATCTTCAAAATGTTTATTATGCAATTGCTGCATCTCATAGATGTCATTATTCTTTATAAACCCATTATTCCAAGCTGCTACTAAAAATTTGGCAAATGACTATTTAATGGAATAGAAAAGTACCCCACTAGTATGATAACTGAAAACAGACAAAGATATGGTGTAAGTGTAGATACATGCCTTATTACACACAGCTCTGTGACATTCTAGGTTGTAAGGTAATACACAAGGAGGCTAACCAATCATACCCAAATAGTTCTTATTTATTGATTTTTATTGAGCTCTACATTTTTCTCTGTCCTCCCCCTGCCTCTCCTCTCCCCTTCAACCCTCCCTCAAGGTTCCCATGCTCCCAATTTACTCAGGAGATCTTGTCTTTTTCTACTTCCATGTAGATAAGATCTATGTATGTCTCTCTTAGTGTCCTCATTTTGTCTAGGTTCTCTGGGATTGTGAGTTGTAGGCTGGTTTTTAAAAATTCACTTTTCTTACTTTGTGTGTGTGTGTGTGTGTATGCGCATGCACATGCATACACACTTATGGTTTAGGAATGAGGAAAGCTGCATACAGAAGCAAGTCTTAGGCTTCAGATTCCTTTGAGTTAGAGTTAGAGTCATTTTGTTTGTCTCCTATTGCTCTGACTCTGGGATGCGAACCCTGGCTGTCTGATAGAACAGTAAAGATTTTTCAACTGATGGGCCATCTCGTCACCTCAACTTGTCTACATATTTTTAAGTTAATGAAGTGAAATACATCCTACTATGCTCATCTTTTGACGTTGCTAAGTATGCCTCCAAATCATCAAAATTAAAAAAACACATAAGTATTATTTATATGGTTTATGTATGACCAAAGGTCAGGGAAAGATCATTCAATATTGAGTTTAATTAATAGTGTGTAAGAATAAACATCAGGCTTTGGATTGAACTAACTTGCTAAGTAATAATCAGACATAATTCACAGACTATTATGCATTATTTGTATTTCTTTCCTGCAACAACTGCAATCAGTAAAAACAGTACTGCAATCAACAGTTTTGCACTTTTATCCTAAAATAATCTGTTTCCTTGGTTCACTGTAACTTTAAGAATATTTTATTGTTAATTTTGATTTAAGAACCCTTATAAAGGTGGTACCAAATTAGATTGTCAATGAACATTTTACACTAGTAGTTAGATTCAGAATTTGTATTAAAACATTATAAAGAATCAGATATGATAAGAGGTCATTAATTTATAAGATATATTTAAACTATTTAATTTTCAAAATATTTTATCACAGAGCATATTTTAATTACTGCCTCTGTTGAATCCACATAGTTAGAGATATAGCAGTATACATAATTGTAAAGAACTGCCTGATGCTTAAAATGTCTGAGCTTCCCAGGGAACTCTGGAAGCACTCTTCTCTAACTTGTGGGTACCTCAAGGAAGTACAAATTAGAGAAGAAGGAGAAAAGTGGGTTTTGATCACTCTGTGAAAACATGTTTACTCAACATGTTTTTTCCACACCATCTTAGAAGAAGACTCTGAGACTATTAGCTTTTCCTTTCTCTTGTTTAAACAATGCCACTTTTTAAATCCTCCTCACGAATCAAGAAACATTGCACTCCAAAGACTTCACAGCACAGAACCCCAAGGTATCGCTCATGGTCTCCTAGCTTGGGTAGAACCCAGGCATCATAAACCTCAAGGTATCACTCATGGTCTCCAAAATGGGTAGAACCCAGGCATCATAAGCTGGAAAAGTGCTTCCACCTTCCACATTCAGGGCTCAACAAGGCCCTGACTGCATGTCTAGCCTCTACCTCCAGAGTGTCTGTCCATCCAAACAGAAGGCTGAGGCAGGGACATTCTGGGGTGCTCTCTTCTTACCTTGCCAGAATGTTCCAGAATTGTTTCAACTGTCACAGACTTTGTTCTTTTTATTTTATTTTATTTTTTGGTTTTTCAAGATAGGGTTCTCTGTAGCTTTGGAGCCTGTCCCCTGTCCTAAACTAGCTCTTATAGAGCAGGTTGGCCTCAAACTCACAGAGATCCACCTGCCTCTGCTTCCCAAGTGCTGAGATTAAAGGCATGCACTACCACTACCCAGCTAAGAAGCCTTTATTTCTTATTGAAGCAGCTTTGCAAATGCAAGAGACTGAAACAGGTGGTATGCTAGGGAGTCTCAGCCTCTCAGCCCATCATCCTGTGTGAGCAAGTATATGGTGAAGACATGCTGGCTTCCTCCAGAGAAGTGATAATTGCTTGGTGGATTGTTCCCTGAGAGACTTACCTTTTGCAAACCAAAGAATAATTAGATGAGAGGAGCAGGCATGAACAGCTGTAATTTTCCCCAGTCAAACCATCTTCTGCTTTGCTCTTATGTTCTCTTCGGTGTGAGCCAATAGCGAACTGAGCATAAAGTAAGCAAAAGTAACAGTTACATCACCAGGGAAAATGCTCTTCCTGTGGCCTTCTAGCCATGTGTCCATTCTTTCTTGCATTGTCATGACAGTGGGATCTTATGACCATGAAAAGGTTTTAATCTGTTTCTGGAGCAATGGATCGAAAGTGTAAAGGTAGTAAAGGTCACAGTACTTCTGCTGCATTGAAACTCTGTGCAGAAATGTAGAGGTCTTTTTCATGTATTTAATGAATATACCACCTTCATTGTTGCCTTTGAACTTGGAGGAATGATCTCAATAGGTAAAGCTGTAATGAAAATATTGTTTCAAGATGTTTCATGAGGTAAAACCAAAGCCATTTACCAGCAACTTAAGTTCAGTGTCCCTGATTTGGAAATGATGGCACAGAATGCTATAAATTTTCATCTTACAATTAAGAGCAGAATGATGAGGCTTTTAGGCATTTACACTACAGTCCTTTATGTCATTCTCTGTATTTTTAAAGTAAATTTTCTTAAAGCAAGGCACTCTAACCCGCCCCTATATTTGCCCACACATCCTAAGTGAAATCATCTCTCTCTTCTCTCCAGAGAGTAACTACAAAGGGTTAAAGAAAATCCACCCTGACAATGCTACAAACAATTCTCTCGGTGTGTGTTGGTTCACTGCTCCACAGGGCATAGCAGATGTTGTGTCTGGTAGTAAGAAGGGCCCAGGAGGTGTGGGCTGTCAATCACGTCTTTGCTGCTTTTTCCTCCTCTAACTATAGGCTATGCTACGGATATGAAGCCCAACCAAAACAATCTGCCTCAGCTGGGGTGTGTCAGGTATCAATAACCCTGGCAGAGGTGTCAAGAGCCTTCCTGAAACTAGGCTACCCTGCTGACCAGACGCTTAGCGAGTTAACAAGATTCTGAACGCTCACCGCTCTTCTACTACAGCAATTAACACAACTGGAAAAAAAATCGCCAAACCGAAATGTTGAAAAGAATCTTTGCCAAAGTTGGCCTCCCTGCAGCAGAGGATAAAATGAAATACTGCACTACATTGGAGAGTATTGGGAAACTTCAAGTTGGCCAGGTTCTTTGGCTAACTAAAGGAGAAAAGGTGAAATACAGAAATATTATCCATTCTCTCAGTATATCTATATGCAAAATTTCTGAATACATTAAAATGATCCCATTCAACCTTCACAAATCTGATGCGCTGCCTCTGGAAGTAACGAATCAACATAATTCTCACAAGAAATCACAACTTAAATTTAGTCAGACAGTCATATCAAAAAAATAAGTTTTATTAAAGGGAATAAAAAATACTCAGCATAAGTATTGAGGTTGTTTAAATATTTACCCACTTAACAAAGTTTAAATATTAGCACAACAAAGACTCAGCTTATTTAATGATTTAAAAATCCCATTTAAATGACTCTGTACAAAGTTAGGATTATTCCCTGGCCTGATTTTTCCTGGTCATGTTTGTTTTTCAACTTATATTGCATTACGTTATTTCCCAAGCTCTTACTTACAATTTTATTACATTGCAATCATATATTTTTCTGAGAATATAGATGGCATGGTATTTCTAGAAAAACATATAGTATACAGGAAAATATCAATGTGTACTTAGCAGTTGAATGTTGTTAGTCTTTGCTTTGAAATTCAATAATGCCATCAGCATGGAAAACCTCTCAGAACTCAGCATTTCGCACAGTGCAAGCTGTTTTCCCTTACAAAAGACCAGCAGCTGTGGCTCCCACAGATACCCTTAAAGACAGAGAGAATAAAACACTGGGAGGGAATAGGTCGACACAGGAGCATGAAATGGACGAGATGAAGCCCCTTTGTCAGAGCCAAAAAGGCTATAAAGTTACTATAGTAACAAATAGTATTAAACTCCAGGTGGATTGATTTAATCTTCCTCAAACAAACAAAAAAAAAATAAAACAAAGATTAACAAAAAACCAAACCAATAATGATCACAATTATTCTACCCAAATATTTTTCAAGAAGTTGTTAATTTTGGCTTCATTTGGATAAACAGGGAACCGAATGCATGTTCGGAAACAATCCCAGAGATTCACAGTATGGGAGGAAAATGCAGTTTTTAAACATCCCTGATAAATGCATCATTGTATGCAGCAAGAACACCTAGGCAACAATGGGAGAAGAATTAAGCAATAGGGTTCCCAAACCTTGTTCCTGCTTGCTTGCTTCCTTCCTTCCTATCTGATTTTTGTTACAATTGTTTGTCTCTGTTTTGTGTGAGTGTGTGTGTGTGTGTGTGTGTGTGTGTGCATGTGCGTATGCGTGTATGTGTGTGTTCATCAAATTTTTGTTAGGTAGAAAGAATTTAAGTGTCCATGTAACTCTGGATCCCATTCTACAGTCATAGATGATTCAGCAGGCTTCCTTCACTGCGGCTACGAAGTTTCTAGGTCTCTCTGCTTTAGTCTTTTTCAGAGCTGATTTGAGATATGAGGTGCAATAACAATGAAATGTGATATGTCAGATCCAAAAATTTTTATAAAAGTACAGATTAGAAAAATTTGACAAATTGAGTTCTAATTTGGATACCTCCTGCACTGGTATGTTGGATCGATAACATAGAGTAGGCGTGGGGTCCTGCTTATCCCTTCTTCCAGGCACAACACTGCTGCCTCTGGATTTGTGTGATTACCATGTACAAATATGCTGCAGGTAAAGCCTTGCAAGCTCTTTGTTCCAGCAAATGCTCCTTCCATTCCTTGAACACACAGTCTCTCACACCAACATTCTTCTCTCATTTGCTTTAAATAAGTGTCTGTTTTGTGGTTCTATTTTCCAATATTTTATCTTATATTTTAAACATCAGTGCATCCTTTCAATAATAAATAAACATTAACAATTACATCATTTAAATTTAGGGTTAAATGATCCTGTGAATTGCTCTTCTTAAATGCTGCTGTAGTGATCTGAAAGAGTTAAGGGATGTCTCCTGACCCTTAATTTATGCCATGGGGCTAGGTACCCAGGCAGGCTGGACTCAATAAGAATATTTTTAGTAGGATTTAGCTAACAGTGTGAGACATACCTTTAATGGATTTAGTTTGGGTAAACAACTTTTGTCTAGACAGCCCAAATGTCACAGGTATTGGTGTTCATTCTAAGTGGTAACTGCTAGGCAAATAATTGCAAAGTTGCCTTTCATTATTCATACTGATATTTTATGAATTAAGCTTTTTTCTCATGTCAAAAACTAGATGCAAATTCTTAGGAATGGTTTTAACCACATACATATTTGCTGACCACTGTTATTAGACAGTATAGGAGTAGTCAGGCTTAGAATGCACTGACATGGGTTTAAGATTTTTGAGGCTGCTTAAGAAATATAGCAGGACTAATAATGCAGAAAAGAGAGTGGAAAGAGGAGCTGTAGCAGAGTTTAGCAGGAAAGTATAAAGCACAACTATGGTGAAGAGATGAACAAACACAAATGTAGGAGGTCATAGGAGCACTCATTTACTATAAAGAGTTATTAATTCATTACGTTTATCATGCATATCCCTGCTTACAAGGAATAAAAAATGATGTGCTCTCTTAAGCATGTCATATACTAAAATTGGAAGAAATAAAAAAATGAGAACTCTAATAGAGCTGTGTCATTTCTTGAAAAGGGAACAAAATTTAGTCTACTTCCTTATAATAAGAAAAATGACTTATCTTTTTAATAACTAAAGACACTTTACACTCTTTTTATTTTATTTAAGACCATATATTCTTTCCTACTTATGGTAAAATTCACCTATAAAACATTTCTGTTTGTAATAATATGTTGCTGAAGACTCATTATAAAGGAAGGGGAAAACTCAGCTAGGCTTGGGGAGGACTTGCTTGGCATCACCAGTCTCCTACGTCACAGCTATGAATGCTGTTCCCTTCGACTTGAACTATGTACTATGAGACTTCAGCAGTTTTAATAACCCATGATAATGTTTACTTGGGTCTCTATAGTTTCTAAAATTGTAGAAATGAGCAATACAGTGTATCCCTCATCTATAAAACAGTAAATAAATCATTCAATAGGAAAAGTGGATTTTGACAACTCTTACATGAGAATGGAGTCATAAAAACTGAGTAAGTTTGGGTAAAGGGCGTCATTGCAATACTTTCATTCTAAAGAGAATGTGATTACAGCATTAAGTACAGTGCAAAGTTGTTACTTTTACATAAAGCATTCAATTATTTATGCATGCAAATTTCTGTTCTTCATTGCTTTAATTTCATTATGAACAAGTGTCATCTGAGGTTGTCTTTTTTTTTTTTTTACTTGTTGATAACTTTACCCCCAATACAAAATAAATGGGATATGGGACCCAAAGCAACAACTACTGTATTAAATGTTGCCTTAAATGAGAATGCATTGCTGGTAATCCTATTTATATATTGCGTAATCTATTATTTTTTTTGATTATGCTTTTTCTTCTAGTGTACATTCTACATTTTACCAGAAGGGCTATGTGATTCCAACTAGTAATTAGAAACCCGAGGCACTAATAATTTGACAAAGATACTAGGTCTGCTCCATTGTATAAGTTGTTCAGAGAGAGGGAATAAATAAATGGATTCTTAAAAGATAAATTAGTTTAATTCACAAAAATTCACATAATGGGTAATAATAGTTCATCTGGAGCTATCCAGCCATTTTCATTCAGAGGAGCAAAGGAGGAGAGAAGGGGGTGTCTAAGTCTTGTTGTCGGTGCTATCAGCTGTCACATATGCCAAACTCTTACAATTGCTGTTAATTTTCACCACAGGTATCACAAAGAGCTCTGGAAACTACCTGGTGCAATCTATAAAAATCTATAATCCCAGCATCCTCCTTACTAACACTTCAGGACACTCCACGGCCTTGAGACTCCACCAGCATCCTCTGTGTCATGGTTTAGACACCACTAGACACTCTATCAGAAAAGCATAATGATCGATCTAATTCTCTGTAGGAATAAGAAAGGGGGAGGATCATAAATTAATGACAGAAGTCATCAAGAAAACTTCCATACAGAGCAAATATTTCCATTTTTCAGTGTGTTTATTTTTATTTTATGTATATGAATGGTTTGCCTTCATGCACAGGTGTGTACCAGATATTTGCAGGGCTCATTGGAGGCCATAAGAGGGCATCAGATATTCTTATACTAAAGTCATAGCTGGCGGGTAAGCTGTCATATGGATACTAGTGACCGAAACAAGGTCTTCTGCAAGAGCAACTGCTCTCAACCGCTGAGACAGCTGTAACAAACTGTTCCTTGGAGTTTGCACTTGAAAGGAAGGTCAGTGAATAAACACATTGAAAATTTCAAATTGCCTAAAAATAAAATAATGCCCAACTTAAATACAAATTTCTATCTTCTTACATAACTTTAAAGTACATAAATTAATGGGCCTAACTATCCCTTGCTCATTTTTCTGCTTTGCTTTATTTTTCCGTGATTAAAATGTGTCTAGCATAAAATTTTTGGTGTTTACTAGATAAATAAACAATGAAATTTCTGAATTGTGCCACATTTTCTATGCCTAACTTAATGTATGAACAGAAGCAAATACTCAATTTGAGTTAAATTAGATACATTGAAATCCAGTTTGTAATTAGGGTCAAATGCTTGACTTCAACAGTGTAAACTACATAGTATGCACACACAATATCTGTATTTTTTGTTTATAAATTAGTTATCTCTGTAGATATATCACTAATTTTCAAGAAAAAGCCAGAGGCAAATCATTAAGAAAAAATGCACATTTATAAAATTAAACAATTTATAAGAGACTTTTCTGTAAAACTGCTCATTGAACACTATATGAATAAGACGTGTAAAGGGACCAAACCACCCAAACTCCAAGATCAATGAAGTCATGTTGAGCCCATTCACATGATATTTACAACCAAGTGTTGTCCAGAGTCGCACCAACACTGTGATGCCAGATTCATTTCGTTTTCATTGGATGCTGGCAGTTTCAGAGACAGCACTAAAACTTACACTGACTTGAGACTGGTACAAAATAGGAGTTTCTCCTCTATTTAGTTTATCCTGTCATGCAATGGCTATGCTTGTAAATGTGTTTTGTCTGTATCTCTTGATAGTATTATGTGTTCAACCATCATGGAGACAGGTCAAAATATGCATTTTGTTTTGTTCAGATTTGGCAGTATAAAGGTGAATTACTTAAAAGATATTTATTGCAGCCTTCACGTAAGGATATAAAAAATACTGAATGTTTAAAACATCCATTTAAACCATGCAGAATTAAAAGAAAAATAGGAAGCTGAGATGCAGTAACTCTAGTCCCTTGTCCTCACCCATAATGATGCTAATTATTTGTCTACCTTCACATCATTTCCAAGTCAGTTCCACCCCATCCCAGTGCTTAGGAAACAGGAAGAACAGCCTTGAATCCAGAGTCACATAATTTTTGTTGAAGTCTTAAGTCTACCCTCTGAGCTTTCCAAACCTTGGACTTATCATGTATGAATAAAAGATAAAAAGATATAAGAACATACAAGGTACAGGATTAATTGTAATAACACTTTAAAATACTTGCTTTAAAGAATTTATAAGTGTGATTCCTCTCCCCTGGAAGTTATTCACCTAAGAGTCTCATACTCTTTGGATGACAAGCTGGACATAAATGAGTACATATTTATTTTTCTACTTCTACTTTTATTACAGATTTTTTTTTATATTTTAGACTGTCATTTAGGCATTGTTTACACATTACAAAATTCTTATTTCTTTCACAACAATAGAACTCACACTTACCTATGACTCTGCATGTCACATGCAGAGAACAAATTGTGGTATTTAATGCTCTACTTTTGCCATGTCGTCACCAGGATTGGCAGTCAGAATCATAATCTCCCTGACCCACTTCAATACATTGGAGACACTTTTCTCTGAGTTCAAGTCCTACAACCACACCATGTTCTTGCTGCTGGCCCCAGACAGCCAGTTCTCAAGTGATGTACCATCCTGTGATACACCACTTAATTTTCTCAATTGTGGTTTCAACTTCTTGCTTGGACACCACTTGTCTCCTCTCTTGTTGTCTTACTTGGAGAATCATACCATCATAGAAAATAAATTGAGTAATATGAAAATTCTATGTGTGAACTATAGTTAAGAGTCAATTTTTCTTATAATTAGTTAAACAAAATATGTCCAGGAGTACCACATGTTTGTAGAACAAAATCTCTGCAACTGACTCACAAGAAAGGTCAAACTATTCCATAAAACGTACATTGAGTTTTAAACTGTTGTATTTTGCTTCTATGAAAGACTGACAAATACATCGATTAGGCTTACGATCTAGGGTAACACTGAGATTCAAAAGCTTTTATTTTCTGGAATTCATACCTGCAATTTTTATATTGAAAACTTTATTGATTTTTCTTGACATCATAGCTTCATTTTAAAATATGTTATTTTTATCATTCTTTGATAATTTCGTACTTTTACACAATACATTTTGATCATCAACAGCTTTCCATGCCTTTCCTCTTAAATCCACCTTCTCCTCAAATCCATGTCTGTTTTGTTATTATCAATGGACTCACTGAGCTCACTTTGTGCTTTTAATGGAATTAGATTGCACAATGGAACATGATCATCTTACCAGGGCTCACAAACTTAGATAAAATTTGCTCTCATCCTCTCAGCAGCCGTTAACTTCCTGCAGCTCCTCAGATATTCCATACTGAAATGGTGACTGTCTTGATCTTGTTCAGGTCTTATGCCAGCAACTACGGCTGCTGAGAACTCATCAGAGCAGTGCTCTGGTAATTTCCAGAAGACACTGCATGGCTGCAATCCTTTCCAACACCTAGCTTTTGTATCCCTTCTGCCTTTCTCTTGTCTTCAGTGAACCCTGTGTTTTTCTCCATCTGCTATGCAGAACTAGGATTTTATATATATTATTGGCCTTGTCATGGAAATATATTTAGATTACTTTATCTAATACTATACTATCATATAATATTTAGGAAATTACACTATGAATAAAATATATATTTTAGTAACTATGGATTAATGTATCCATTTTAAGTCATAATTCTAACTGTAATAGTGAATTTTAAAATTCCATTTTATTATGCAACCCATCTATAATAGAATTTCAGTGCATACTCTGAATTAAGGGTTATATTGCATGATCAATAAATGTTTGTTGAATGAACAAAATTATATAAAATGCTTGTATAGAATCTTCTTTTGATAAAAATATTCAAAAGAATTAAACAGAAATGCTTATTCAAGAAAATTTTGGTCTGTCACCATTTTTAACCATACAAGTAACTGATTGAAACAGTGAGAGAACCCTACTAATTAAGAACTATGCATTTGCATGGAGGTTATTATGCTGTACCTTCAAAAAACAATCTTCAAGCCCAAGAGAAAACTCATGCACCACAGAATACATCAGAGCAACAGAATCATGTGACACTCCTTCACAAAGACTTGAAAATGGAACTTTTTCAGGATATAAAGCAGTATCATGATGGTTTCCTTTAGTTTTTGTCCATTGATAATGTAGAGTGCAGGAGGTCCTTGTGCACACAGATAGGCATGGGGGGGAAGCCAGGAAAAGTTAAACACACAGACTTGTTACTTCAAAGGAAGGAAATGTTTACCTGTCTTTCACCTGGAATGCCAGGAAAGGATGTAGTTCATAGCCTTGTGATCTTTTGCTATCTGTGGGGTAGGCCTCACAGAATCCCCAGACTATTATATTTGTTTATCCCTGGCATCCCTCTACCCCCAGATCTTGAACATTCTTCTCAGCCTATAAAACCTATAATTACAAGAGATGCCACCTATACTTTGAATCAGCCTAAGTAACTTATATGTTTTCTTAGGGCCATGCCAATCCTGACTCCCAAAAACATTATTATGCTTACCTTAGTTATTCTTCCTAGACAATTATCTCAAACATCATTTCTGAGTCAACAGAACCCATCTTTATAGAAGAAAAATATATTTGGAGAGATTCAATGTAAAAACATCATAAGCTTTGTTGTTCACATGGTACTGTGTTAATTGTCATCTTGATTTTTTTTTTCAAAATTGTGCCTTGATTAAATAGAGCTAAAATAAAACACCAGGTATCAGACTCCAGATGTTTGAATCAGCACTGGCTAAGTTGTGCTGAACTGAATTTCCTTCTTGCCTCACATGAACCATTTCTTTGGTGACCTTGGTGTTTTCAGAGACCCCCCCCACACACACATTACAAGATCCCATTTTATATTGAAGAATTGGAGTATGTGACAGTTGATGTTTACACACAGATCATTGTCATCCTAAAGTATGTAAAAATATCAATGCCATGCTTTCTAGTTAATATATCATAGACATCTTTTTCTGGTTTTTGTCTTTGTTTTGTTTTGCATTATGGAAGGATTATTTGATGTCTGAACAAAGTTGACTAAAAGGCAAATAATTAGTAAGAAAAGACCATTGTTCAATTATATCAGACAGACTAGAGAGTTCACATTACAGTGGAAAGAAATTTTTCTTTTTTTCCAGGTTTTTATTGCTTTTAGTGAGCTATATATTCTTCTCTGCTCCCCTCCCTTCCTCTCCCCCTCCCCTTCTACCCTCTCCCATGGTTCGCATGCTCCCAATTTACCCAAGAGATCTTGTCTTTTTTTATTTCCCATGTACATTAGATCCATGTATGTCTCTCTTAGGATCCTCATTGCTGTCTAGGTTCTCTGGGGTTATGTATTGTAGGTGAATTGCTTTATGTCTAAAAGCTACTTATGAGTGAGTACACATTTTTCATTGAAGTATCAAAATGATAATGAAAACAATTTTTGGTTGTTACAATGATTGAAAACACTTCCATAATGCTATGAGCTACAGATTAGGCTTGCTACATTTTTTTTGTAAAGAGTAATCTCAAATACTGAATAATTTAAAAAGTGTATTAATGTCCTTATATAGGTGTGAATTCCCCTAATGTTATACTTATAGAAATAAACACAAACTACTATTGTTGCTTTCATGTAACTATAACTTTGTAAGACGTGAGCTGTGATCACAATGATAATTACAATGTCTACAACCGTGAAAGTACTCTTCAATCTTTGTCAGACTTATTAAAATGTTTATATTTTAAATGTGCATTGTTCAACTATGACATTGGCACTTCTCCTGGTGATGTTACTGTCACACAAATTAAATAAAACTATCTCTATCAGCTGCTACTTTCCATCCACTGTAGAGGCATATGATCAAGAACTTTTGACACCATGATTTCACAAAGTAAATTATGACAGACAAAATGAGAGGTTGACTCAAAATATATGAAACCATAAAAGAACTATCATACACTTTCAAGAATGTTGACTCATTAATGAGGCCTTCAATACTTCCATTCTCTATCTTCCCTTCTGGAGTAGAGAGGAACCTCCAATTCCTGCTTTTATTATCTATCAAGTCCTTTCATGAATAGCATACACAGCTTGTCTCACTTCTTAGCCATGAGCAGAAAACAAAGCTTCATGGACAGTCAGGTGAGTCCAGTAGGAACTTTCTTACTATATAGTACGTAACTTTGCCTGAATTTCTTAGAGAAAGTATTTTACCTAAAATATTCATCACCAGCACACTGAGGGCAGTCAAGTTTCAAAATTATAATAAACATCTGTCTGTTTGTTCTTTGTGTCATGACAATGAATAAAATTTCTGTGCACAGAACAAGGATTTTCTTTCGTTCCATCCTGCCTACCTTCTTTCCTGGCAAATTCCTTTTCTCTCTTCCTCTTGTGTTTCCTTTCTAAGGTTTTAAAGTTAGGACCACATACATACTTGGCAAGTTTTCTGGTACCAAACCACATTCCCTGCCTTTAACTATTGCGTGATATCTTAGGTAGGGTTTCTATTTGCTGCAATGAAACACCAATGGCCAAAAAGCAAGTTTTTTTTTGGGGGGGGGGTTACCTTACGCTTTCACAGCTCTGTTCATCGTTGTTTGAAGACAGGACAGGAACTCAAGTAGGGAAGGATCCTGAAGACAGAAGCTGAAAACTGAGGCCACAGGGTACTGCTCACTGACTTGCTTACTATGACTTGCTCAGTCTGCTTTCTTACAGAAGCCACGACCATCAGCCAGGGTTCGTACCATCCACAATGGGCTGGGTATGTCACCATCAATCACTCAATTATTAAATCATTAATCAAGAAAATGCCTTCCAGATCCTTGTCTTTTTTTTTTTTTTGAGTTTTTTGAATCAGTGATTCTCTTTATAGCAGTGGTTGTCCTGAAACTCTCTTTCTTCATAGAGCAGCCTGGTCTTAAACTCACAAAAGTGTTTCTGCTTCGAGAGTGTTGGAATCAAAGGCATGAGCAACAATACCCAGCTTTTTATTTAATTTTATTTTATCATTTTTTTACAAACAAATATTATGGTGACATTTTTTTAATTAGGGTTCCCTCCTTGTAGATAATACTAATTTGTGTGTCAAGTTGAAATCAGACTAGCCAAAACACCTAATAACCTTCTGGATATTTAAAATGAAAGTACTCTACAACTTTTTATAGAAAGGGATCATATTTTACTTCTTATAAGCCTCCTAGGGAAATGGAGGTTGTTTAAAACAAAAACATACACTCACATAAATTTTATTTTAATAACTGAAAGTTATATTTTCCTCAAATTCTTATTAATAAATATCAAATCCTGTTTTCATTATCAAGGATTAATAAGAGTGGTATATATGTGCACTTGTATATATTGTAGGGATTTCTACAGTAGCAGGTTTCTTTATGGCATTTTAAACAGACATCAGAATTAGTTTTCCCTTGTCATATACCTCCTCTAACCTGCTCTCCCATCCCCTACCCTATTGAACACTGTCTCCTTTCCCCCTTCATACTACCTGTGTTTTGTGTCCCTTACTGTCCAATCCGCAACTGTGTGTCCTATATGGAGATACTCACACATTCATTTTCATTACTATTTCTCTATAATAGCTAGGAGATGGAAACAAATTAGATGTCCATCAACTTATGAATAAAAGATAAAGATATGCTTTACATTTACAAGGGGATATTATTCAGCTGTAAAGAAAAATGAAATTCACTGGTATAAGGTAACCTGGATTCAGTAAAATAAACACTACAAATTCTTTCTTAAATGTTAGTTGTGAATATATAGAAATGTATGTTTCAACTGGAGTACCCATAACGGTCAGGAAACTAAATTATCATCTTAAGTGCAGAAATGATAAAAGTAGAGACAATGCAGAGTTATGAAGTGTGATGTGATAGTTCTTCCTGCCATAAAGCTGGACTGCTGGTTTTCATTTTTTCTTAATTTCAGTGTCATTTACAAACATGGACAATAATTGTTTTTCCCTCAGAGATGTTGGTATTTTTCAAAGCTTAGAGTGCAGAAAAATAGATGTTCGTAATTTTAAAGATGAGAGATTCTCAAATTGTTCATAACATGACCCATGAGAAAAGGTTAATATATGTCTCCTTGTAGTTGTTCACTAAATCAGTGTCTACAACATAGATACTTTTATCTGTCAATAGATCTTCACCAAAACCCCTAGTGATTCTTTTCTTTCACATTTTATTTATTTATGCATATTTTAGGTACAAGTTCTCTGTCTGCATGTATACCTGCATGTCAGAAGAGAACATCAGGTCCTATTATAGATGGATGGTTGTAAGCCATCTTGTGATTGCTGGGAATTGAACTCATGGTCTCTGGCAGAGCATCCAGTGCTCTTAACTGCTGAGGAATCTCTCCAGATCCTTCTAGCTGATTCTTAAACAATTTCTAAAACTAACATTTGAAGTGATTTCAAAATGGCACAAGTCAGAGCACCTTCCAGATCACAGTACAAATGACATCAAGAATTCCCTTTGCTCCATTGCTTGCCTTAAAGACTCCAGCAGGTCTGACTGCTGGGATTTGCCTTCTCAAAGAGACTAATATTTACTACAAATATTGGCTTATTCATGTCTTGACCACCCAATTTCTACAACAAAAGCATAGGAGATTTTTGATAGTCATTTGTAGTAAAAGACAATGACAAAACTAACGCAAATTCTCAAATCTTTCTGACAATATGATAAATAGATTAAATGATTTGTTTAAGATCTCTCCACACTCTCAAATA
The DNA here is from genome assembly GCA_004026605.1 of Ondatra zibethicus. Lineage (NCBI taxonomy): Eukaryota > Metazoa > Chordata > Mammalia > Rodentia > Cricetidae > Ondatra > Ondatra zibethicus. The sequence continues at coordinate 19,476 of PVIU01024771.1, forward strand.
TCTCTACTTCTGTTTTTAAGTTCTTAGAATGAGAAATCTCAACCATTCCAAATAAGATTTACTCTTGTTTTCCAAAGCAGTCTATTAATTATGGGTAAGAAACACATGAAACTGAAATTTATGCAGATATAATAAAAAATGCGTTTTAGTAACTCATCAACTAAAGCACACAAATGCATTTATTTGGGAAAGGAACCTCATGCTTTCTGTATAAGCCAATTCAAATATAAATTTCATCACATAAATTTTATTTTAATAACTGAAAGTTATATTTTCCTCAAATTCTTATTAATAAATATCAAATCCTGTTTTCATTATCAAGGATTAATAAGAGTGGTATATAGGTGTTGGTGGTATCTGCATTTAAACCTGGCACTGAGAAGGCATAGGCAGGAAGATCTCTGTGAGTTCAAGGTCAGCCTGGTCTATAAATCACATTCCATGACAGCTATGGCTGTTACACAGAGAAAGCCTGATTCATAAAACAAAAACAAAACAAAAAAGTGATATAAAGCAGTTTTAAAAATGGTAATATGTCCTTTCCAATAGGAAGTTTATATTTTTGCCACAGAGTAAACTTGATAGGAATTCAGGTTTACCTATATCTGTTTACTATGCCTCATAGAACATTACCTCGCTACAGAACTATGTGCCAATTTTTTCTTAGGATTTTAAAATTTATAACATATAAGTATGTTATTCAAACAGTGTAGGTATTTTCAATTCATATAAAAATGGTAGCTTAGAATGCTGACATACATTGTAATTTATAAGTCATTTTATTATCAACACGTTTAAAATTATCTTAAAGATAATTTTAATAAAACTCATTCTTTCAAATACTTTCATGGTAAGAAAAGAAGTGTTTAGCATTGGATAACCAATTGATGTGTTCTGCCTTGGGGAAAAATATTTTTCTTTTCAAAATTCCTAAATTGCGTGGAGTTCCTGAGAATATTCATAAAAGTAACATTATGCAGACTGAGCAGGATATATTTGTGTACTTAGAAATATATATGAATATACATACATACATATGTGCATGGGTGCCAACAATTAATAAAATAAAAGTGGCCATGAATTTGAAGCAGAACAAAAAGGGGTATATGGGAGGATTTGGAGGGAGCAAAGGGAAGGGAAAAATGATGTAGTTATATCATATGTCATAAAATAAAAGAAATGATTATTTTAAAAGAGAAAATATAGTTCTAGATTTTCTACACCTATTTCAAGATTGTTTTCTGGTTTTCATTTGTTTACTTTGCAAATGTGTTAAATTGTTTACAACAAACCAGTTTAGAATAAGAGAAACTTGAAGGACAAGTTCTAGTTTTCCTTAATGTTATTATGTTTCCCATTTTGATGACTTCTTTGACCATTAAAAACATGTTTTTGTGGGTATTCTTATCTCTAAGACAGGAGATACTGTGTGTAGACTTTATATCATATTCATGACAATTGTAAAACATTGGCAATAAAATAAAAGTAGACGTGGTCACCATGAGCTTAAAATTCTCCTTTCGGCTATGCATCATGCATGCAGATTGGAAAGAACATAATAGTAAACGAGTTTTAAAATATGAACACAGAATTGTTAACATATTTGTAGGTTATACGTATTCTATTACATTTAACAACAAAAACATTTATCACAATTTTTTGGTTATGTTAACACAAGTGCTCTGAAAACAACACTGGCTTGCTCACATCTTGGAGCTTTCCCTTTCTGGGAGGAGGGGAGCAAGAAAGGAAGCATTTCTAAAAAACCCACTTTGGTAATATTTGAGACAACACCGCTCTTATTTCCCTGGAATTTTATTTCACTCTTGTAGGCTTAACATCTTGCTGCATGAACAAAGAAAATACCATGTGAAAAGGGCTTCAGGCTAGCTACTTCCAAAAGGATTCAACCTTCCGAGTGCTATCAATATCAGCCGCACACCCACACAGTTAGCACTTTTGAATACATTTACTGAAAACCATTAATAAAGCTACAATCTTACTCTGCTTCTTAACCATGTGTCACAGTGAAATAAGTTCATGTAAATCTGTGAACTGCACGACAACGATCAAATTAACAGTCATTTCAAGAAAAAAATGCCCCTCGGGCTGAAAAATAATTAGTAGTCTCTCACTATCTTTTCCTCCTAATAAAAATCACGATATTATTGTTGACTGTGCTAATAAAACACCTCCCGTGACCCTGATGTAGCTCGATGTAAAATGTAAGGACTGTTCTATTGTGTAGCCTCGCACATCTTTTATTGAACATTTCCATTTGGCTCTTCATCTGGGAACACAAGGGCTCATAGACGCTGAAGAACTTTTGTCACATGTAATACAACTCTTACTTGTTTACTGCTGCAGTTAATAAAACATCCGCTTTAAAATTCATTATCTTTGAAATCTCACTTTTAACTCCAAAGCTGAATATTCAGAGCTGCGGCTAAGAGTGAGAAACAGGGAAAGTAAACAGGACAATTACTTTTGGGGCAAGCAGCACAAGGCTACAAGAAATGCTACTGTGAGCAGAATCCAAGGTTTGGATGCTTAAAAACATTAACAGGTTGTTCAACATATTTTGGAGGGTTACTTATCTTCCATAACTACTTACTGCATCATTACATATTTTCGGAGGTTACTTATCAGCCATAACTACTTAGTGTATTCTTTTGTACTAAACAGTATTTCAGGTCTCCCAAGAACAGAACAAACTAGATATACAATTTTTGTCCTTAATTTTCCAAAGACATGAACAGGTTGAGTTTTTGTGTGCAAGTGCACAATAAACTGGATATTTATGCTTTTGAATAGGCAAGCTGGTGGTATAGCCTCTTTTATCATTTTTAAAAACACAAAGGCCTAATAAATTCAGCAAACTACTGAAGGATATGAATCAGAACATTGGAGAGTACCTAAACAGCTGTAGCACAATTCATGGGTATTCTGATTTCAAGAACTGACAGGACTCAAAACAGATGCCTTTGGACACAATGAGGTAAGCAAGATAATATCTTTGCTTGGTGTCAAGTGAGGAAACTTTCACAATATAATTAAATACAACAGAAGTCAGGACATTGCCAGCCATCCTAATGATGATGTAATCTGCAGAAAATATATTTATTGATTTGACAAATTCTTAGAATATGCCTTTTAAGAAGCATGCAATATAGATAGCTGTTGCTTGGGAAAAAAACTGCATTTCAGGTGTGCATACCCCCAAACAAATACATAAAATTTCATGGCATTTTGTAACTTTCACACCTTGTCAGAAGTCATACATACATGATAAGCATATAGTAAGCAAATAGACAGCAAAAGAATTTAAAATTATAGAAGACATTATAGAAATTTCTACATATTTAAAAATGCCCCAGACAAAGGAAGTTGTGTTTTGCTTAATTTTTGTGACCATGACATTTGCATCCTTCTCCTTAATCCCTGTTTCTCATAGTGGGATACATTGGATGCTATCTCTAAAAGGTTCTGAAGGTCAAATAGGCTTGGAAATCTCAGAGTTAGCTAAGGTAAACACTTGTAGGACTCAAACGTGGTCAGGAGCACATGCGACTCTGGGAGGAAACACAGCCTGGTGACTGATGAGAAAAGACAGGAGCTCAGGCCCTCTCCCTGAAAGGCTGCGGTTACATGGTATTAGAACTGGACTCCTCTTGAGGCTCTCTCCTACTAAAGATAAATCCTTACCCTTAGGTGCTACATGTGACTCGAAGGTCACAGGCACTGCTGCTTTTATCACAGTATACACAGCAACATTGTTTCTGAAGTTCTTTCAATAGATAGATACAAACAAATGACTTCTACAATCTTTCTATATTTTAGGGCAATTCCTATACCTAGAAACAAATGGATGACACTTGCTAGGTAATGGTTTGTTTAGCTCACAATTTTGGACAGTCAAAGCCCAAAACCTGGCAATCCCATTGGTACAGGTTTGGGGATTTGACTGAAAATGAAAGTTGTCATGGTGGTACACATGGAGAACGGAATCACATCTCAAAGCAGAAAGCCAGTGATTGAGTCTACAGTCCCTTCTTCTCATCCAATGGCCACCCCCAAATGACCTCCATTAGGACTGGCCACTTGAGGCTCCCATCTCCCAACACTGCAACCCCCTAGACCAAGCTTGCAGTATTCAAGCCTTCAGATAAGAAAATATATCCAAATAGTAGCATGCTCTTTTGGAACTGCAGGAAACTTTTGTGCTTTACAATAAAATGATGCTAATCCCTTGCCAAGATAGACTAATTCCTGAATACCAGGTTTTGCTTAAATTGCTCTATATGATTATTCTTGGACCAATTATTACTAAATATACAATTCACCAATTCTTTCAGCATGAAGTGAATTCCATTGAGGTTTCCCTTCTTTTCCCCTTCCCAACATCTTCCTTTCCCTGACTTTAAATCTAGAAGGCTTATTAAAGAGAATCAGGCAGATTTGCACGATAGCTATTACAAGCTGTTCGTTTTCTAAATAATAAACACACTCCACTCAATATTGCTTTCGTTTATTAAGTACATGGGTTGTTTTGACAAGCCATTCCTATTCTTTGAGTTTTATGACTTTAGTTTCATAAAAGATATTTCTAAAAAGAGAAATTAGAAAGAGATGCAACTGTCAAAGCAGACAAAAGGAAACATGCAAAAAGAAAAGTGCTTGTATTTTATTTCATTTTTTTTTGAAGAAACCAAACTTATAAGTTTGACTTGGCATTCATCTAATTCTTACCCAGAGTGGATAAAATGCTTTGCACACTGGTATCCCTTTAAAATTAAGAATAATACTACAACTATAAGAACAAGCTAAGAAAAGATTTCCTACAGGAATTGGTGGTACTGAGCTACTAGCCAATTAATTGTCATTTTTCTCTCCTTTCACGTTCTGGATTTACAAATGCTAACCAAATTGGATACCCTGTACACAAAAATTTTATAGGCAGCAAGCAGTATAATTTAGGGTTAAGAACAAATCATTACAAAGCCTGGTATTTCACTACAAATCTCAAAGTGAATTGAATAGGTTCATTTTTAAATGTCAGTTTGATGGAGCATTTGTGTTTCTTCTTATATAAAGTATCTGTTTAGAATATTTGTCCACTTTATTTTATTTCATTTGTGGTTTTTCGAGACAGGGTTTCTTTATAGCTTTGGAGCCTTTCCTGGAACTAGCTCTTGTAGACCAGGCTGGCCTCAAACTTACAGAGATCTGCCTGCCTCTGCCTCCCAAGTGCTGAGATTAAAGGTGTGCACCACCACCGCCCGGCTATTTGTCCATTTAAAACTTGGCTAATTACGTTTTTTTCCTGTGAAGATCACAGACACTGGTAGGTCTCAAAATTATTATGCTCCATCCTTAGCTGCATGGGAAAATGATTATTAAATCTCAATTAGTTAAATGATTTTGTTGCAGTGGTTATTTTTTAAATTTCTTATATATTCTGTATTCAAATAGTTTT
>PVIU01024772.1:0-24903 GCA_004026605.1 Ondatra zibethicus
AAAACTGGCATCACTGCTTAATGCCCCCAAATATTAGTATCCTTTTAGATCTAATATCTGCTAGTAACATGAAAAACAAAACAAAATACTTCCTTCTGGTATCCGGTCAATAGAAGGAAGTTCAGACTCTTGCAAAGATGTGATTGTTTGTGCTAAGCAAATGGACAGTAGGCAGACACAATGAGATAAGGCCTACACACAAATCCTGAAACTCACAATGAGGATCAGTGGGTGAAGGCTTAAATATCATCTACATAGGGAGGGCAGTGGGCAACTTGAGGAGTAAGAAAACGCTTCTTAGGGATGGAGAATGGCCCTGAAGAACAAACAGCAGCTGGAACAAATCTCTCTGAATTAAGTATGGTGTTTTATTTTCTATCTTTCTGAGATACAAGTTCAGGCTGGTTTGGGTGGTGGCATTTCAGCCAGGCTTGAAGGCATTTTTTTCTTCCTGTGGCAAATCTTGTCCTTAAGTAGATAAGGGAGCTTCAGGGAAGGACTTTCTCTCTGCCTTTGCTGTTCCCCACATGCCCTCAGATTGAAATCTAAAGTGGCATATTTGGGGTATTGTCTTGTGAGCTCCAGTAGCAGGGTAAAGATGAGAGAGAAAGAATAGGAAGGCTAACCCTGGATAGATTTAGACCTGGCATTGAGTTGGTAAGTGCTTAGTGAATGCCACCTCAGTGTTCTATATTGTAATGGAATTTAGATTTGATGATGGCACATCTTTCCTGGAAGCTTCATTCCAAGGCTGAGATATTTAGCTTGATATTAGAGCACTTGCCCAGTATGCTTGAGGTTCTAGGTTTGGTTCCAGAACTGCTGAAGCCAAAACAACAAAGACTTATTCTCTGTAGTCAGAGACTGCTCTTTTGTTTCCTGGCCGCCCAAACCCAAATAATCACGCAGAAGCTATATTAATTACCACTGTTTGGCCTGTTAGCTCAGGCTTCCTATTAACTAATTCTTACATCTTAAATTAACCCATTTCTATTAATCTGTATATTGCCACGAGGCTGTGGCCTACCAGTAAGGTTCTGGCATTCCAGCATCTTTCTTCTTTGGCAGCTACACGGAATCTCTTTGACTCCACCTATTCTCTCTCTATATCTGTTCGGATTTCCCGCCTGGCTTTACTTTGCTAAGCCATTGGCCAAAACAGCTTCTTTATTAACCAGTGGTAATAAAACATATTCATAGCAGACAGAGGGGAATCCCACATCAATTCTAGTGGTAGAAGGGGAACTCTAAGGAAGGGACAGGTGGGTGTTGGATTGCTTTACAGGAGTGTTTGACCTGGGACTATCTGAGTAACAACAGTGTGTGAAGACGAGTGGTCTTGTAGATGTGTTCTGTGCTTTTAGACAAGCCTCACTGGCTGATCTTTTAGAGACAAAGGTTAATTTTGGATGAGGTTAATTTAAGGTCCAAAGTGTGGAATTTGAGAGTTGAATTGAAACAAAGCAAGCAAGTTTTTGTTCTTCCATTTTTATTCAGTGGTGGGATGAATTGGAGGAGAAAAGAGACAGGCAGAAGTGAGGACAGTTAGAAGTTATTAAAATAAGATGTAAGAGATATCAGAAACCAACAGTCCAATAAATAGTGAAAATAAATATTAAAATATTGCTTATTGACAAAGACTTATTCTCAGGCCAGTTGCAGTGATGAATGTAGTCCCAGCTAACTGAGAGTCTGAAGTGGGATCCTGAGTTCAGAAATATGGGGTGGGGGTTGTTTTAAGTTATCTGTTCAAAAGCATTTCATATTTCAAGCTGGAGTATAAAAATATCATTAGTATGTAATAGCTATTATTTTGTGATTATTAGTTTATAGTGAATAAAACCAGTATGTACACTTTGTGTTTTTCTGGTAAATTATGCAAGATGCATTGTGTTTGTGATCGTGCTTCTATGACTCACATACTCTGTAGCAAATAGTGAAAATGTTGACTATAAAGCATAGCTGTGGCCTTTTTGTGTACCACTGGGGAGGCAGGCAAGAAACAAAGATTCCCAAGCAGGAATTGTGTTTATTTCATAATCTTAGGTTTAGAAACAAGTGGGGTCAAGATCTGATTAGGGTGTTCTGAATAGTAGAAGTGTTTTCTTTTCTGGTTCTGGTTAAGTGTGGGTGAGACTCAACAGACACTGCATCCAGCACCTCAGATCCCTGACAGAGGCTTTCTCAGGATTACACTCATGATTCTGTACTTCACTTATACTTATTACTTTCTGAACTCTCTTACTTTGGTACTCTGGTCGGTTCAAAACTTAGTGTCTTTGGGCATTTTGTACTGATCTGACACCCTCCTCTGCTTCCCAAATACCTTTACTTCTATTGAATAATAAATCAATAAATTCACAAAATTGAAGTCATTTTCTAAAACATTTCTTCATTGGACCTTTAGAATGAATGTTCATTTATTGACTCTTTCATTTATTTGGCTATATGTATTGAACTTTGTTGTGTACCAGATATTTGACTGCACAAGATAAGTGTGGAAGTGAATTGGACAGGAATTCCCTTCTTTCACAGAGCATATAGTCTAGGCTTTCATCATTTTTTTCTACATTCCCATTGGACTATTATAGGCATCCTCAATTTATGGTTGTAGGCATAAATTAATGCTTTGAAGAACAGAAATGTTCACCCAAAGTTGAAAACTTTTTTAGATTCCTGAAATTCTGGTGATAAAAATTGGGTATACATTTCTCTAGATATTTTTCCAGTCAATAACTTTGTAACACATCTATTTCTTTGCCTTTGTCTTCTTTTCTGTCAGTGTATTACAAATGAAAGAATGCTAAGAAACAATGTTACGTACATACCTGTAATCCCAATTAGGGAGACTAAGACTTGAGGATAGAGTTAGAGGTCAACCTGGCCTACATCTGGAGACCTTGCCTGAGAAACCAAGCATGTTGACTCGTTGTTAGCAGAATCCCTCTACAGTGGTCTTCCATCTCTCACAAAATGAGTTGTTAGCACCTTTGGCAACTACAGCTCATTTAGGATTTCTCCCTGTCTGCTTTTTATCTTCAAAAACTGGCCTAGAATTAATCCTTAGAGGCATAGACAAAACATTTCAAGTACTGTATGCTGTATTCACTTCTCCCAAATGGTGAGTAATCCTTTGTGAGCTGTGAGCTGGAGCGATGGCTCAGCGTTTAAGAGGGCTTTCTGTTTTTACCAAAGTTCAGTGCATAGAACCCACATTAATTTGCTCATGACTGACTATAACTCCAGCTCCAGGAGATCACACCCCCTCTTCTGTACTCTGTGGGCACTGTACTCATGTTCACAGACCTGCACACACACACACACACACACGTATATACACACATATATATGCTTATGTGCATAATTTTATGGTGTAGGAGGGTCCTTCTGTATTTGGGTTGCTTTTATTGGTTAATAAAGAATCTGCCTTGGCCTTCTGATATGGCAGGACTTAGATAGACAGGATAAAGAGAAGAGAATGCTGGGAAGGGGACAGAGCCAGAGAGAGCCGCCTCCCACCATGAAGCCCGCCAGGTCACACACGCTGAATCTTTCTGGGTAAGCCACGACTCATGGTGACACACAGATTATTAGAAATGGGTTAAACAAATATGTGAGAGTTAGCCAATAAGAGGCTAGAGTTAATGGGCCAGGCAGTATTTCAATGAATACAGTTTCCGTGTAATTATTTCGGGTACACACCGGGAACCGGATGGCACAAGGGACCCTGCGCTGGGAACGCAGTCTGAGCCCCTCATTGCAACAATTTTAAAAATTAAAAATACCCTGAGTTGTTAATGGGTGAATGTACATTATTTATCTTTTGTGTAAGTGCTGTCAGTCTTGTTTTACTTTGTTGACAATGGAATAAAACAAATTGTAGGAGTACCCAAAGATTAATGCAGGAAGTGTGAAGAGGCTGAAATGATCTGAGATTCTGTACTGTAAGCCTGTAAAGTTTTTTTTTGGCGGGGGGGGGGGGGGCGTTGGTTGTTTTTGATTTTACAGACAAAATTTTTCTGTGTAGCTTTTGAGCCTGTCTTGGAACTTGCTCTGTAGACCAGGCTGGCTTCGAGCTCATAGAGATCCACCTGCCTCTGCCTCCTGAGTGCTAGGATTAAATACTGCACCGCCACCACCCAGCACCAGTAAAGTTTTTGTAAATATTTTTTCTTACATGTGTCTTTGAAAATATATCCACATATAAATACATGAACATAGTACAGTTTTACAAATAAGATTATATAGTAATGCTGGATTTTGGATTTGTCTTTTTGCTTTGGATGAAAGATTTGAAAATTTGACCTCAGAGACAAGTGTTGAGAATAATATGTGTCACAGATGAGGAGGATCCCAAACTTTCTGGAGCAAATATTTCTTGGGAAAGTGGGAGTGTTGACCCTCTTGGGTAGGTGCTGCTCCTTTGATTGTTCACTGTGTCCAAGTGCCTTTTGTGTAACTCCTTGTTTTCCTTGGGCCCAATGTGATGCCTGATGATGAAGGCAGTTCAGTATTTCCTCAGTGGATTGGATATAATATATTACTTCCCACATTAGGTTAGGTAGTTTCCAATTCCTTGAGGGGACAGTGTGTAGGTGTAATGTAGCCAGTAATTGTGTGTGTTTATACTTAAGAATGAATATGTTGACAGGTATGAGTAGTTGGTTGCTTAAGTGTAGTTCAGCTCTAAAATTTTGTGACTGTAAATATGAGAGCAGCTTATTGTTCTGGTGGAAGCTTCACCCCAGCCCCTCCCCCATCTCTCTCTAAAGCCTGCTGTATCTCAGCACGCCAAATGATCTCCCAGAGATGCTCGATTCCACTCTCACAGGGTATTTAAAATGTCCCCCAGAAAATAGACATGTGGTTTTCTGGTCTCTCTTTGCCATCTCCTCCTGGAGGTGTGGGTAGCAGAAGGAGGAATCATCCGGGAAATTATCCATTAAACCTAGGCTTATTCTAATTTGGTTTGATTTGAATCGCTGTCAGTAAAGAGGCTTATTGGGGTGCAGAAACTTTTTACTTACTTTTTATCAGTCTGTTGAACCTGTGTGTAGTCTTCAGCTTTGTACAGATACACGAAGGGAAGACAGTGAAAGTGAAGAGCAGAACAAAATTATGGTAAAGTGACAAGACTTTGAGCCCTAGGAAAGAAACAAGAGGAGCATGATGTTGCTGTCATAGGGAACACAGACGTTGGAGCTTCCTATGTGTTCTTTTTTTTTTTAAATTCTATTTATGTATGTCTGTGTGCCATGCGTGTGCAGGAGTTAGAGGTGGTTGTGATCCCCACATATAGGTGCTAAACTTTACCTCGGAGCCATCTCTCTAGCCCCATGATTGATTTCGTTTTATTTTTATGTGCATGAGTGTTTGCTTGCATGTATGTTATGTGTATATCTGGTCCCCTCAAGACCAGAAAAGGGTATTGGAACTGGGTCTCCTGGAACTGAAGTAACAGATAGGAGACTCCATATGGATGCTGAAAGCTGAGTCCAGGTTTTCTGTAAGAGGATCATGGGTTCTTAGGCACTGAACCATTTCTCCAACTTATTTTTTATTTATGTGTTTGTTTGTGAGCCTGTGTATCTGTGCATTTTATGTTTATAGGAGTCTGATGAGGCTAGAAGAGGACATCTGATTCCCTGGAACTGGAGGTAAATGTTGTCTCTGTAACCTACTCTGTTGCAGGAGGAGCCGCTTGTTCGTCCCGGCTGCCCAGAACCAAAATAACCACACAGAAACTGTATTATTAAATCACTGCTTGGTCCGTTAGCTCTAGCTTCTTGTTGGCTAACTCTAACATATTAATTTAACCCATCTCCATTAATCTGTGTATCGCCATGTGGCTGTGGCTTACCAGCAAAGTTTCAGCACATCTGTCTCCGGCGGCTCCATGGCTTCTCCTGATTCTGCCCTTCTTTCTCCCAGCATTCAGTCCAGTCCTCCCTGCCTACCTAAGTTCTGCCCTATCAACAGGCCAAGGTAGTTTCTGTATTCATTAATGGTAATCACAGCACACACAGGGGATTCCCACATCACAACTCAGGTCTTCTTTAAAAAAAAAAAAAATTAAAAAGACAAACCCATAAATACTCTTAACTACTGGTCTGTCTCTCCAGCCTTCATGTTTTTTACATTATGTTATATCTAGCTCTGGACAAAAGTATTATCTCTTTTGGATACAAGAGTTTGGATTTAGGCTTCTGTTGAAGCTGGAGATGTTGGTTGTATTCATCTGGCTTTGATCCAGAGGTGACTTGTTGAGCAGAGTGGTTCTGTCTTTTCCCTTTAGTTTCTTACTATATCCTTTCCTCTGTTTAATTTTCTCATTTATAATAAAAGAACTTCAGGGCTCAGTTTGTTCATGTAGCACAAAGATTAAGTCATAGAGCAGAGTTAAGAGACTTATTTCTGTTCTTGATTTCTGTGATAGTGAAGTAAGGGGCTTTAATTGTCCATGCTTAATTCTTTTTATTGGAATATAAAATCTGACTCTGACATCATGTGCTTTTGAATGATGAGGTAACTCTTTGGTATGCTTTAAAAAACAATTTCATTATTTAAAATTGAGATATAATTTCTAATAAACATAGAAACCTAAAATATATTGATAACTTAATGAAATTTACATAAACACACAGCAGTATATGTATGTAGTGTGCTCACCAGTTGGATTTGATACTGAATATTTCATCCCCTTGAGAGTCCTCTGATGCTCTTTTCTGAATTCTTTGAGTGTTGTTGTAGTATTCATATTAATCCTGTGAAAACAAATCTTGACATCTTTTATATTTTCGCAGAATCAAATCTTGAACACTATGATAATAAAGTCTTGTCTGTAGCAAGTAAGGAAATTTTTTAAGAAATATATATGGCACAGTTTTATCAAAGTGCTTTCCTACTAGTTAGGAAATGGATTTATTTATAAGGTTGACAGGGCTGCTTCCAAGCGTCAGTGTGTTTGCCGCATGCACTTTTTCCTAAGACTTCAGATTGCACGAAGGGAAGTCAGTTTGAGCAATTGTGTGTAAGTAGAAAAGGAGAGTCATTAGAGCACAAGGGTGGTGAGTGCTTTGAGGTCTTAGGATTCTAATCTTCCCATGCCAGGGGGATGCTGTGAGCAAGGCCTAACCTCATTAGTTTCCATCTCATCTTTATTAAACACCTTTTCCTTGGAGGCTCTTTGTGAGTCTTTCTGAAGTTCAGTGTGCTATTTTTAACCCACCTTTTAACTATGTTATCAAGTGTCTTATTTAATGATAGTTTATATGTGTACATGTATATGTATGTCTCTGTGAGTGCACATGTGCCTGTGCAAAGGAGCCCAAAGAATGACATCAGATATCATTCCTTAGGCACCACCCGCTTCATCTCTGCCTCCCCATCCCTGAGATTTCAAGCAAAGGCCACATCATCTGGCCTTTTTCACATAGGTTCCAACAGTTGAACTCTTACTTGCATACCAAGCACTTTGCTGACTGTGCTATCTCCCAAATCTTTAATAATTGTTGTTTCTGTTTTACCCTCATTTTCTATTCCAATTCTCAAAACATTAAACTATGATCATTTAGATCTTAGTTCCATAATCAACACATTTGGTTTATTTTTTTTTCTCTTTAAAGATGGTAGACTGATGAGGCTCATTGGGAAAAGGTGCTTACTGCCAATCCTAGGGGTTTGAGTTTGATCCAGGGACCCATAAGATGGAAGGAGAGAACTAAATTCTATAAGTAGTTCTGACTCACATGCACACACATGCGTGCACACACACACACAAATAATAAATATAATTTTGATAATAAAGATGATTGGGACAGCATGCTTTTTCTAATGCTGAATAGTCTGTATTCCTGAGTAGTAGAGAACATTTTTTTTTTAAAAAAAAGGTTTTGTTTATATTACATCCCAGACAGTTTCCCCTCTCTCCTCTCCTCCCAGTCCCTATTCCACCACCTTCCCTCTCCCCCAGATCCACTCCTCCTTTCCCTTCAGAAAAGGGCAGGCCCCCCAGGGATATCATCCAAACATGGCATATCAAGTTATAGTAAAACTAGGCACATCCCCTCATATTAAGGCTGGATGAGGCAACCCAGTGTTGTAGGAGAAGGGCCTGCTTGTTCGTCCTGTCTGCCCGGCTAGCTTACACCCGAAATAGCTACACAGAAACTGTATTAATTAAAACACTGGTCGGCCATTAGCTCTAACTTCTTATTGGCTAACTCTTAAATATTAGTTTAACCCATCTCCATTAATCTGTGTATCACCACGTGGCAGTGGCTTACTGGAGATTCTAACCGGCCTTCGTCTCAGGCGGAGGATCCATGGCTTCTCTGACTCTGCCCTTCTTCCTCCCAACATTCATTTCTATTTTCTCCACCTACCTAAGTTCTGCCCTAAGCCAAGACAGTTTCTTTACTCATTAACCAATAAAAGCAACACACAAACAGAAGAAACTCCTACACCAACCCAATAGGAGGGAAAGGGTCCCAAATTCAGCAGTAGAGTCAGAGACAGCACCACTAGTACTCTCACAGGAACATCAAGCTACACAGCCATAACATATATGCAGAGGAGACAGTTCCTGAGGTATCATCATCCCTGATTTCAAGCTGTATTACAGAACTGTAGTAATAAAAACTGTATGTTATTGGCATAAAAACAGACTTGTTGATCAATAAAATAGAATCAAAAACCCTGACATAAATCCACACACCTACAAACACCGGATTTTTTTTTTTTTACAAATAAACCAGAAATATGCAATGAGAAAAAGAAAACTTACTCAACAAATGGTGCTGGTTTAACTGTATGTCAGCGTGTAGAAGAATGCAAAAAGATCCATATCTATTGCCTTGCACAAAACTCAATTCCAAGTGGGTCAAAGACCTCACCATAAAAGCCAGATACACTGAATTTGATAGAAGAGAAAGTGGGTAATAGCCCTAAATTCACAGGAGACAACTTCCTGAACAGAATACCAGTAGCAGACACTAAGATGGACAACTAATGATACTAAAAATCTTCTGTAAGGCAAAGGACACTTTCAAGAGGACAAAACAGCAGCCTACAGAATGGGAAAAGATCTTCACCAACCCCCACATCTGACAGAGGGGCTGATCTCCAAAATATATAAAGAACTCAAGAAACTAGATATCTACAAACTAAATAATCCAGTTAAAACATGAAGTACGGATCTTAACAGAGGAGTCTCAAATGACGGAGAAGCACTTAAATGTTCAACATCCTTAGCCGTCAGGGAAATGCAAATCAAAATTACTCTGAGATTCCATCTTACACCTGTCAGAATGGCTAAGATCAAAAACACAAGTGACAGCTCATGAGAGAGCTCAGAGAAAGGGGAACATTTTCTCCATTGCTGGTGGGAGTGCAAACTTGTACAGCCACTTTGGAAATCAATATGGTGGGTTCTCAGAAAATTGGGATTAGAAAAATTGATTTATTTTTAAATCATATATAGATATATAAAAGCAATGATGGTTAAAAGAAATGTAGACAGATCTCACAGAAACATTGTTTAGGTTAGTCATTGGGTGTGGTGTCACATACCTGCAATGCCAGCACTTGAAGCAGCCTAGGCTATATGCCAGAGTATATCTTTAAAACATTTTTTTGATACTGTGATAAATTGCAATAATAACCAGTGTTACTTTGATATACACACATGTATAAATATGTTTATTTACTTTTTTATTTTATATTCAGGTATAAACAGACCTATATTTAGATAGTATTGTTTTACCTGTCCTTTTCCAATATACTTAATGTTTATGAACATATTTTAACCTTTAATACTTTGTAGTTATGTTTTGACACCAAAGTATGAAACATGGTTGTTTCATTTTCCTTCTCCCCCCCCCCCCCCGAAAGATTTATTACTTGTCTGTCGTGGTATGTGTATGTGCTGGAAGAAGTCATTAGATTCCCCTGGAGCTGGAGTTATAGGCAGTTGTGAGCTGACTGATGTGGATGCTGGGAAATGAACTCAGGTCTTCTACAAAATCAGCACATGCTCTTAACCTCCGAGTCATCTTCCTAACCTCAACCCCCCTCTTTTAAGATTTTTTTGTTTACCTGCATGTATGTATGTATATACATCATGTGTGTGCTTGATGCCCATGGAGGTCAGAAGAGGACAATAGATTCCCTGAAAGTAGTTATAGGTAGTTGTGAAGCCCCTCTCAGTTGATGCTAGCAACTTAAAGCAGGTCCTCCACAAGAGCAGCAGATGCTTTAACTGTTGAATCATCTCTCTAGCCCACTGGCTTTCCTTTTTCTCTTAAACTTATTTTTATTTATTTATTTATGTACGTATGTACACCCATGTGCGTGTGTTCTGGCACACGTGCAGAAGTTAAAGGACAGTGTGTATCGGTCCTCCTTCTACCATGTGGGTCCAGAAGTTCGAACTTGAGTAGTCAAGCTTGGTGGCAAGCAACTTTTTTTTGCTGAGCAATCTTACTGGCCCCACATTGAATGTTTCTTAATGAAAAGTTGTTAGTTCCTCAAAATAACAGGTGAATTTTCAAAACCACTATTTTGTAAATTGAATCAACTTTTAGAAATTGTTTCTTCTTTGCTTTATGTCCTGAAGACCTGTCCTTAGGTCCCCTTTAGTGTTTTTTGTTTTTTTATTTTGGTTTTATTGTTTTCAGTTGTCATTGGTGATTGCCATGAGAGAGAAGGATCTGTAATGTTAACTTCAGGGAATCCAGCCCTTCCTTCTTGCCTCTGTTGGCACTGCACTCACGTACGCGCATGCTCACACGCACAAACAAACACAAATAAATGAGTCAAATCCTTATAAAAGGCATTAATGATTTTCCTTTCATTTGGTTTATGAAATGTAAAATTACAGTAAAACCTTTTTGACTGTTTTAGCTAACATCCGCTTGAGGATTATGCCTTGGCCCTCATACATACCCACCTGTACTGATAGCTAGATGTTCTTCTAGCTAGCTAAGATTGGTGTTGTTGCAGATTTTGTGACTTGACTTTTACTCTTCTTTTCAGACTTCATGTAAGATTATCTTGATCACTCAGAGGCAGCACCCCATCTACATGTTTCACTGATTTAGAGAAGCAGCTAGTTGAGGGACTATAATCACATTGCAGCCTGGCCAGAGTTAAAACTGCTTAATCTTTGTGTGATAAATTCATGGTGTTGTATAACATTGGTTTATTTTGGGAAACAGTTTCTCTCAACTGTTGTTTTTCTGTTCTTCGTCGGTGAGTGAAATCATACTTGAAATTCTCTGTATTGTTTGATGATTCATAGTTTTAGATTTGGGGCCTAGAGAATCTCAATTGCACTGTTATTGTTAGCAGTGAGAAGGCAGTCATCGTCAGTAGCTCCAGTTCCCTTAACCCTTTAGGGAGCTTCACTTATGTCAAACTGGGATTCATGACTTCAATGCAGAAAAGGATTTCAAGCCTAGCCAACTTGAAGCAGAGTTGGAGATGTTATGTAGGCATAGGCATAAGGACTGGGAGAAAGAAAGGGTACTCAGAAGCAGTAAGACATCCCTGTTCATGAGTGTGTGTTTTTCTGAGAAGAAAGTTGCAGAAAATAAGACTTTTAAGTCAGGGGTATGTGTTCCTAAGGGGAGAGTCATATGGAAAGTAAGAGAATACCCAGGTGTGGGTGTGGGCTCCTCACAGAAGATCACAGTTGTCTTAGCATTAGCCATATATACCATTTAGTTATATCTCTTAAGTTACATCTCAAAAAATTGCTTAGAAATTTTTTCTCTTTCCTATTTTTTTAAAAACAATTATTTTTGTTCATGGGTATGAGTATTTTGTCTGCATTTATGTCTATGTACCACACTTGTGCAGTGCCCATGAATGCAAGAAGAGAGGAATCAGATCTCCTGTAGCAGGAGTTAAAACTAGTAGGTGTGAGCAGCCATGTGGGTGCTTGGAACCAGCAGGGTCCTGAAAGAGAAGCCAGTACTCTTTTAACTACTGAGCCATCTCCAAAGCCACCTTTTTTCTCTTTTGGTGAGATTATAGGGTGACCCTAGAGAAAGTTACAATCTGATGAGAAAGCCGAAGCCACTAGAGCTGCACAAGTGCATGTCCTTTTTTTGTAAATGGGTCTTCTGTGAAATTCCTAGAAAACTGAGATTTACAGATGGGAAGAAGGCATTGAGCAGCTGGTAACTGCTGGAAGTTTTGCTTTCCTGGTAAGAGGCTTCAATCAGGCGTCTAGGTGAAGGGCTCCTCTCCCCTCTCATGTCCCCATAATTTTCCCATTTTTCTATCCTGATTCATTTCCAGTGCTGTTAAGGTCAGAACCCAAGCCCTGCCATTCTGAACAAGCAATGCTTAGCCACCCATACTCAATAGGCCAATTCAAGAAATAAGTAATAGTGAAAAGCAGAAAAATGAGATTTATTCATGACTACATTGTGAAGAGGAACAAATAGTGAGATCCAGTGGCTATTCTCCTCCCCCACCTCAATCCTAGTCCATCTTTTGGGGCCCTAGCATGAGATTCAGATTAAAAGATGGCAAAAGGCATACATAACTAAGCAATTCTGGTCAAGGTATGGTCCTGCCCATCATTGATTCATCATTCTCTGGGCTCCAGTCTTCTTCCTGGGCGATAGATTTCTTCTTTTGTTGGCACTGGCTTTAGTATTTTCTTTCTTGCATGAGATTCCCAGGGAAACTCCGCATTTCTTGAGGACCTCTTTTTCAGTATTCTATTAGCCAAAGGGAAGGGGACATAGCTCTTTAGAATATCTTTTTTCCTAAGTGGTGTGGGTTTTATTTATTTATTTTTTGAGACAGACTCTCTCTATGTGACCCTGTTTATAATTAAGTTTTCTGTCATCCTAGCTTAGCCTCAAAGTGCTGGGATTGCAGGTGTGAGCCACTTTGCCCAGGTACTTGATTTTAGTTTTTAAGTAGCATATTTTGATAGTAAAACCTCAAGCTTAGTGTAGAGCAATTCAGATGCTATTAGTGGTTAGTGTAGTCTTTATAGGTTAGAGGATGTCTTAGTTAGGGTTACTATTAATGTAATGAAACACCATGGCCAAGAGCAAGTTGGGGAGGAAAGGGTTTATTTGACTTACACTTCCACATTGCTGTTCGTCACTGAGGACAGGAACTCAAACAAGGCAAGAACCTGGAGGTAGGAGCTGATGCAGAGGCTATGGAGTGGCGCTGCTTACTGCCTTGTTCCTTGTAGTTTCTTACAGACCATAGGATCACCAGCCTAGGTGTGGCCCTACCCACAATGGGCTGTGCTCTCCCCCATCGATCATTAAGAAAATTCTCTACAGGCTTGTGAACAGCTGTTCTCAATTGAGGTCCCTGCCTCTAATAATTATAGCTTGTATCGAGTTAACATAAAATTAGGCAGCACAGGGGAGCAGTTCCCATTAACACTGTCTTTACCTCAAATATCGGTCACAAGCTTAGGGGCCTGGACAACACCAGACTGCAAATTCAAGAGTTCCCAAAACTTGCTTTGGTTAGATAGTTCTTGAGAATGACTCTCAGAACCAAGAAAGCGCTGCTTAGAATTACAACTTGAACATTTTCAATGACCTGAGTGCTTTCCACTAATATTTTAAAGAAGTTTTGAGTTTGAAATTATCAAAGATTTCAGAGGAAGTTTCAAAACCAGTACATAGAGTCCTTTGATCCTTCACCAAGCTTCTGATAATGGTGGCATCTTACATATAATACCAAAGTCAGGAATTGGACATTGGTATAATATATTAGCTAGAGACTTAACTTTTCACCTATTTGTACATGTGATCATTTGCAGTTTGATCTAATGATTTGTTCAATGTACCATTACTACCTCTCCCTGTGTAAAGTTGTTCTATAGGTATGAGTCCAGAAAGCACTTGCTAAGATTTCTAAGTTCTTGTGTTCCAGAACGAAGAATTAGACCAGGGACACATGGATAATCATAGAAATAGAGACAGTTTATTAAGAAAGAAAAATGGAGCCAGGCAGTGGTGGAGCATGTGCACGCCTTTAATCACAGCACTCGGAGGCAGAGGCAGGAGAATCTCTGTGTGTGCCAAAACACGCAGGGCTACATAGAAAAACACTGTCTCATGGGGTGGGGGGAGGCACTGAGAATAGAAGTGAGCTGGAGATCTGGGACAGGGCTTAAAAGCCATTTCTAGTTTATTTACGTAGCAACATCTTCTGTAGACATATTTTTATTTAGGCTCCCAACTCACAAATAATGACACAGAGACTTATTAATAATTATGAAAGAGCGGCCCTAGCTTAGGCTTGTCTCATTAGCTCTTATAACTTAAATTGACCCATTAATCTATGTTTTGCCTTGTGGCTTTTACCTCTCTTCCATCTTATACCTCCTCTTTCCTCTCCATTTCCTCTGGCAGCTCTCCTGCCCCTAGGTTCATCTCTTCCTTTTTCTCTGTCTGGAAGTCCTGCCTAACTTCTTCCTGCCTAGCTATTGGCTATTCAGCTCTTTATTATAATCAGAAGGTGCATTGGCAAGACACATCTTTATAGTATACAAAATGATTATTCCACAACAACCTTCACCCACATAGGCATATCAGGACAAATGAAATCATAATGTGAAATTTTTGTGATTGTCTTAAAAAGTACACTTAAGCTTCATACCCTTGATCCATCAAAGTTGTCCATTCTGCATATTGGCAGCTCTTTTATTCTACTTATGTAGGAATGGCCATACTATAAATGTACCATCGTTTGTTTAAACATTGACCTATTGAGGGACATTTCTGTCCTTTCAGTTTTGTGTATTGGCAGTTATATGATCATATTTCCATTTCTCTGAAATTAGCACCAGAGTACAATAGTTGGGGTACATGTTTAATCCTATAAGACACTCCCAAGCTTGTGTGGAACAGCAGTGCCATTCACCTTGCCACTGGCAATATGAGGCCACAAATATTCTCTTATGTAGTAAGAGGCGCGAGGGCTGCGTCCTTTGGCCCAGCTCCCAGCCGCCAAAATAATTACATAGAAACTGTATTCATTGAAATACTGCCTGGCCCATTAGCTCTAGCCTCTTATTGGCTAACTCTCACATATTCGTTTAACCCATTACTAATAATCTGTGTGTCACCATGAGTCGCGGCTTACCGGGAAAGATTCAGCATGTGTGACCTGGCAGCTTCATGGTGGGCGGCTTTCCCTGACTCTGCCTTCTCTCTCCTAGAATTCCATTCTGTCTACTCCCCCCACCTAAGTCCTGCCCTATCAAAAGGCCAAGGCAGTCTCTTTATTCAACCAATGAAAGCAACAAATACAGAAGGGCCTCCTACACCACTCTTATAGCATGTTTGTTCTTTTTGTAGCATGTAAATGAGGGGTGTAGCAAATTCAAGAAATAATTCTGTGGACTGGATAGATAGCACAGTTAAGAACATTGGCTGCTCTCCCAGAGGACCTGGGTTCAATTCCCAGCACCACATGGCAGTTGACAACCATATATAATATGTAACTCCAGTTCTAGGGGACCTGCTGCCTAATTCTGACCTCCACAGGCATTGGCATGCATGGTACACATATATACATGCAGGCAAACATTCATACACATAAAAATAAATCTTTAAAAAATTATAAGAAAAAATAAAGTTATGTAAGTAAAATGAGAGCTCTTGGTGCACTGACAGTTGCTTCTGTACTAGTCACAGATGCTCAGGAAAACAAGGTCAAGGGTAGGTACTTGGCTCTGGAAGAGACTAATAGCTGAAGAACTGGATAGATTGTCAGTAAGCTTTAATTCTGACTCAGATCAATTTTTAAAAGTTTTGTTATTTTACGAGTGTTTGCCTGCATATATGTCTGTGTACCAGGTACATGCCTGAAGTCTTTGGAGGCTAGGAGAGGGCATCAGATCCCCTAGAACTGGAGTTACAGTTGTAAACTGCCATATGGAACTGATCCTGGGTCCTCTGGAAGAAGAGTCATCACTGCTGAGCCATTGCTCTAGCCTTTTTATTTAGTCATTGGAAATTTGAAGAACCAGTTTCTATCTCTGTAGCTCTCTTTATTTCTCTAGAAATGTTTATCTTTCCTTAAATTTTTTAAAAAAAATTTATTTGTTTTTTTTTTCATTTTACATGTCAATCACAGTTCCCCCCCTTTCTGCTCCCCCCAACTTTCTCCCTACCCAACTCCTCAGAAAGGGTAAGGCCTCCCATGGGGAGTCAACAAAGATTGTTGAAACAGGATCAAATCAAGGCCCTCCCCTCTGTATCTAGGCTGAGCAAGGTATCCCTCCATAGAATGGTGTGGGAGAATTGTCTGTATTCTGTCCATCATGATTTAAATAAACACTGATTGGCCATTAGCCAGGATGTATAGGTGGGACAACCAGACAGGAAGTAGAGGCGGAACAAGGAGAATAGGAGAATTCTGGGAAGCAGGAAGCTCTCTTGGCACTCCTGTCTGGACCACCAAAGAAGCAGGATGTGACCGGAAAGGTACTAAGCCATGTGGCTAACACAGATAGGGATAATGGGTTAATATAACTTATAAGAGCTAATACGAAGCCTGAGCTAATGGGCCAATCAGTTTATAACCTAATGTAGACTCTCTGTGTGAGTTTTCTTTGGGGCTTGCTGGCTGTGGGGTACCGGGCAGAACAGAAACCCTGACAAGCAGGCCCCTCTTGCTACAGAATGGCGCCCAACCCCAACAAGCAGCCCAGCCTCTCGTACTGCAAATATGGGCTCCAAAAAGCCAGTTCATGCACTAGGGATAAATCCTGGTCCCACTGTCAGTGGCCCCACAAACTGCCCAAACCACAGAACTGTTACCCACATTCAGAGGGCCTAGTTTGGTCCTATGCAGCTTCCCCCGCTGTCATTCCAGAGTCAGTGAGCTTCTGTCTCTGTGGGTTTCCCCATCATGATCTTGACCCCTTTGCTTATATAATCTCTCCTCCCTCTCTTTGACTGGACTCCAGGAGCTTGGTTCAGTGCTTAGCTGTGGATCTCTGCATCTGCTTCCATCAGTTAGTGGATGAAGGATCTATGATGACAGTTAGGGTGGTCATCAATCTGATAATAGGGGAAGGCCAGTTCAGGCACCCTCACCACTATTGCTAGGAATCTTAGCTGGGGTCATCCTTGTGAATTCCTGAGAGTTTCCCTAGCACCAGATTTCTCCCTAACCCCATAATGGCTCCCTCTATCAAGATGTCTCTTTCCTTGCTGTCCTTCTCTTTCCCTTCCCCAACTCAACCATCCCATTCCCTCATGTTCTTCTCCCCTCTCCCCTTCACCACTCCCCTTCCCCACATTTCGAATTTACTCGAGATCTTATCTATTTCTCCTTCCTAGGGGCATCCATGCATGTCTCTCTTAGGGTCCTCTTTGTTACCTAGCTTCTCCGGGTTATGAATTGTAACCTGGTTATCCTTTTCTTTATTTTTAATATCCACTTATGAGTGAGAACATATTGTGTTTGTCTTTCTGGGTCTGGATTAACTCACTCAGGATGGATTTTTTAGTTCCATCCATTTGACTGCAAATTTCAAGATGTCATTTTTTTTTTACCACTGAGTAATACTCTATTGTGTAAATGTACCACTTTTTCTTAAATTGTTAATAATCTGTGAAAATAGCTTCTTTTCACAATAGGATTCTTACATTTTTTCATGAATTATAATAATGTTTTTATGACTTAAGATTGTTGGAATGCCATTGCAAATTATTTGGTTGCCATCAAAGTCAGTGATTTCCCTAAGCAACTGTATTGACTCAGGCTTCAGAACAGTCACTGTGTCATTGCATGGGGTTTGTTTAGGCCAAGGAAGCTATCCAAGAATTTTGTGAATAAGGCTAAGAATTGACCTTGCCAGAACTCACAGTGAAGATGTCTGCTTTATTTTGTACAGTGGAAGGGGGATTTTTTTACCCAAAGATTGCCCTGCTTTTGTCTCCCTTTTCCTATTGAAAATACTCCCACCCTGGGTCCCTGCCTCAAGTGCCTAGAGATTCTTTAGATGCTGTTTTTTGGGCAAAATTTTATGGTGTATTTGGTGACACATTGAGTAGGAAGGTCATTTTTCAAGGCAGGCCAGGGATTTGTCTTTGAGAACTTGACAATTGAGATATTAAAATAACAATAATTCATAATGATAATAAAAAACCCTCTAGTTACATTATTACGAACTCTGCAGTCAGCCTTATAGGTTCAAATTGCTCTCATATTTTACTCAGTAGTGTTTAGTGTTTTGATAGTTTCTTCAAATTTACACGACATAATCAAGAAGCTCTGTTACAATAATAAATTGTTTTCATTATCATAGCTAAAGGGACCTTGCTAAAAGGGTCTTATGATAGTAAGGATCTTGGTAGTAGGGTAATTGGATGTTGAATGTTTTGTGGCCCCATAGTTGAACTTTGACTTAGGTGGCCTTGACCATATTTGATTATTTTGGAGCAGGATTCATGCTGGAACTTAGGGTATTGTGGGGCAGTCAGAAATGTTAAAGGTTAAATTCCATCTGTAATAGTGGTATAGAAACATATAAACATTGAGTAGCCATTGACCAGACAAAAAAGAGAGCATCCTCAAAAAATTATTTCTGTGCTCTGATGAGGACAATGTTAGCCTGACAGACAGGAGGGATGGTCCAAACAAGGTAACATATAAGATCCAAAGGCCTGTCATGAGTGTTTCTCTGTCCATCCAGCCAGCTCCCAAAATAATGACACAGAAAGAATGCTTATTTAAAGGTTAACTATAGCTTAGGCTTGTGCCACTAGCTCTTGTAACTTAACCCATGTAACTTAACCTATGTTTTGCCTCATAGCTTTTTACCTCTCTTATATCTTGTACCTCCTGTTTCCTCTCTGTGTCCTCTGGCATCTTTCTCATGCCTAGATTCCTTTCTTCTTCCTTTCTCACTGCTCACAATTCCTGCCTAACCTCTCCCTATCTAGCTGTTGACCATTCATCTCTCTATTAAATCAAGCAGAAGACACCTTGGCAAAGGCACATCTTCACAGTGTACAAAAATATTGTTCCACAACAATTCCCCCTTTTGTCTAAATTAAAAAGAAAGGTTTAACTCTAACACAGTAAAGCTATATACAGTAAGAACAATTATCAAGTAAGAATTACATTAATAATGTCTAGTCCATTTGCATTTGGCAAATTCAGAGAATATACTCCATTATCTAACCTATCTTGGTGATTCCAAAGTTTTATATCAAATTCACATTTAATCCTAACTTGTATTACCAATGAAAAACTATTTTTTAGACGTGAAAACATTTTCTTTTTCTTTTTTTAATATTCTTTTATTTTTCATTCAAAAAAATTTACACTTCCTCCCCTTCTCCCAGTCCCCTCCCACTCCCCCACAAACCCTCCTCCCTCCCCCTGCTTCCTTAAGAGGGGGCAGGGTACACTGCCCTGTGGGAAGCCCAAAGCCCTCCCCCCTCCATCCCGGCCTAGGAAGGTGTGCATCCATATAGACTAGATTCCCAAAAAGCTAATATATGTCTCAGTGGGGCATCCATCTTTGGCCCACAGGCCTATAACATATGGCAGACTTCTGTTGTAGGATGACCATTTGTTGGTTCCCGGCTGCTCAGACGTGAAATACCCGCACAGAAATTGTATTAATTAAATCACTGTTTGGCCTGTTAGCTCTAACTTTTTATTGGCTAGGTCTTACATCTTAATTTAACCCATTTCTATTAATATCTCCATGTGGCTATGGCTTACCAGCAAGGTTCCGTCTGGCATCTGTTTATAGCGGAGCTACATGGCTTCTCCTGACTCTGCCATCTTTCTCCCAGCATTCAGTTTAGTTTTTCCCACCTACCTCTATTCTGCCCTGCGCAGGCCCAAGACAATTTTCTTTATTCATTTACCAATAAAAGCAGCACATATACAGGACTTCCCACACCATTTCTCCTTTTCTGTTTAAATAAAAAAGAAAGCTTTAACTTTCATATAGTAAAATTACTTATAAAAAAATAGGTATCAAGCAAGAATTACTGTTACAATATTTATATCTTCATCTTTTATCATAACTAAGGAAAACTATAATTATGACTATCTATTCTTCAACTCCGTCAAAGACTCCAGAAGGATATAATACTAACTAAGTAAACAGGAAATGCATTGTAAGCAACTTCCAAAATTCTAGAAATGACAGAGACATCTTGCTACCTGGACAGTCACCCCAAGTTCTTTTGTAGCGTTGGGTCATCCATCTTCAGTCTTATGGCCCATGTTATCCAGAAGACCTTTCCATGGGGAAGCACAATACTTACCTGCAGTCCTGGCTAGAATAGTCTGTGAGACTGGATCATCTCAGCCATCAGCCTTGAAATTGTTCTAGATGTAGAACTCTAGAACTTTGAGGAAATTACAACAGAGGTACTATGAGAGGCTGGATCACCTGGGCCACACCTTTTCTTTGGTGTCTGGTCCCCTTGCTGTTTATTGTAGCTTTTCTAGGACTATTTCTCTTTCTATAGCTAGGATTTTAGGGAACCTTCCCCTATCAAACCTGATCTCTAACAATCTTCAAGGAATCTGCAACCTTTCGTTTTCTGCGTAAACAAAGGCATTGTCTCTTCCCCAAAGCAATACCTTTTCTGACTACCATTTAAAAGTTAAGGCATTCCTAAATTATCTAGGCTGGTCTAATTCAGCAGTCCCTCTTACAATTTTATGTCTCTTAAAGGCAGCTGTCATTTGCCCATCAGCAATCAAAAAATTCAAAGTCAATAAGACACCTCATAGGATACTTTGTGTATTTTCCATTTTTATGTGGATTTTCCTTTTTACATTATTTTATTCTCTCCTTAAAGACTACCTTATTATGTATAAGCCATGAGGCTGGAAAGCTAAGGAATGTGCTTGATCTAGCCCTCAAAGCCACAGCTTTAATCCTCTTCATATTGCTTAGTAAATTAAAGACTCATGTGGTCAGAAAAAGAGAGCTATACAGTAAAGAGAGATTTGAAGAAGAAGAAAACCTCTAAATGTTTTACAGTGTATTAAAAATATATGCAGGCTTGGGAGTGAAAAGAAAAAGGTTAAAATCCTTAAAATAAATAGAAAGAGAATAGTTGGGTGTGGTGGTACAAACCTTTATCCCAATGCCTGGGAGGCAGAGGCAGACAGATCTCTGTGAGTTCAAGGTGTGGTAGCACATGCCTTTAATCGCAAAGCTTGGGAGGCAGAGGCAGACAGACCTCTGTGAATTCAAGGTATGGTGGCGGACACCTTTAATCCCAGTACTTGGGAGGCAGAGGCAGGTAGATCTCTGAGTTCAAAGACAGCCTGGTCTACAGAGGGAGTTCAAGGACAGCCAAAGATATATAGGGAACCTGTCTCAAAAAGTAAAAATAAAAGTAAAGCCACATAGAGATGGAAAATACACAGAGAATCTGGATACTGTGTGTTATTATTCTCTCTTTGAATTGTTTGAATGCTGAGGAAGGAGCAACAGCTGCTAAAAGATATTTGTATATAAATGCTGCTGAATTAATCCAAGATAGGTATTTTGAAAATACCTTGACTTCAAAATTGAAGTCAAAAGTTATGTTACTTTGGAGAAGAGGTTTTGCTTTTGTTTTCACAGGAAATGAGAGGCTGTGGATTCATTCTGAGTTAAGAAAAATCAGGTAGAAGACCACCTGAGAAATCTCCGGTAGGAACAGATGGCCCAGATGTCAGAGTTCTACATCCAGAACAGGTTCAAGACTGCTGCCTGAAATGATCAAGTCTGACAGGATACTTCAGTCAGGACTTGATCATAATTCAAAATTTTCTTTAGGTCCCCATAAGATTATCAGCACCCCCAACCAGCATATGCAGGCTTGGGAGAAGTAGCCTGGAAAACTCCGCCCACATTCCCAAAAAATGGACTATGGATATTTTCCTTTGTTAAAAAAAAAAAGAGGGGGAAGTGGTGTAGGACAATCTATATTCTGTCAATCATGTTTTAAATAAACACTGATTGGCCATTAGCAAGGCAGGAAGTATAGGTGGGACAACCAGACAGGAAGTAGAGGCGGGACAAAGAGAACAGGAATATTCTGGGAAGAAGGAAGCTCTGCCCGCAGTCCTGCCCAGACCACGGAAGAAGCAAGATGTGACCTGCCCCGCTGAAAAAGGTGTAAGCTAGCTGGGTGGCCGGAACAAGCAAGCGATTCCCTGCAACACTATGTCCTCTATTGGCTCTTACAGTATTTTGAGAAGTGAGATGTTTCTTTAATTATTTCCAACCCAAAATGTTGATGTTTTATGTGAATCACAAGTGCATCATTCTCTAATTCTTTGTACTGTTTGCCATAATTGTTATTTAAAGAAACAAGTATGTATTGCATGAAAACATGACCTTTTCCTTAGTTCAAATAAACTCCAAGGTAACTGAAAAAAAATTAAAAAAAAATAACTCATTGTAACCAGTATTGCAAATAATATGGTTTCTGTGTGATTATTTTGGGGCTGAGCAGCTGGGAATGAACTAACAGCCTTCATACAACAAGATGCCATGTAGTCCCCAACGAGACAGATGTGCCTGAATCTTGCCAGTAAGCCACAGCCACATAGCAATATACAAAATAATGGAAATGGGTTAATTTAAGATGTAAGAGCTAGCCAATGAGAACCTAGAGCTAATAGGCCAAGCAGTGATTTAATTAATACAGTTTCTGTGTGGTTATTTCAAGTGTGGGTGCATACCTGCAGCATTCTCACTGTGTGAGACAAACTTAAACTGCCAGGTCAGCTATTGCATGACTCAGCTTAGCACATGGTGCTGGTGGCTCATTCCAACCTTGTAGGCAGCAGTCAGTAGCTGCACCTCTGTATGCCACTGAGCACAGCCTGCCTAAGAGACTGCAGTACTAGGAATCTACATCTGGATCCTTATCCAAGAACTTAGCTTTCTCAGGCGCTGTGTTTGGATATTCAAGCCTCAACGTTGGTTGCCATATATAGACTGAATTTGGGGGGGGGCACCACCTCACAAAAAATAACACAGAGACTTCTTATTCTGAATGTTTGACCTATAGCTTAGGCTTGTCACACTAGCTCTTATAGCTTAAATTAACGCATTTATATTAATCTACATTTTGCCTTGTGGCTTTTTACCTCTCTTCTATCTTGCACCTCCTGTTTCCTCTCCATGTCCTCTGTGTGTCTTTCTTACCTATATTTATCTCCTTTTCTCTCTGCTTTGAAGTCCCACCTAACCTCTACCTGCCTAACTCTTGGATAGTCAACTCTTTATTAAACCAATGAAAAGATGCTTTGGCAAAGACCATCTTCACATGTATAAAAAGGTTATTCCACAACAGAGGTCCTGTGGTAGAAAAGGTAGTTGTGGCATGAGGGACCTATTTAACTGCAATAAGGGTTTGGAAAAAGATTATGCCTTGTGTTTAACAGAGAGCCCTGTCTTTGTCAGATTTTATGTATCATGTCAGTTTCTGTCTTCATTATAAGAGAAAGGGTTCATTAAATAATCTTAAGCAAGAAAAGGCACAATTTAGTAAGACCCTCTCCTTTGGTGGGGTGTATACTAGGCAGCACACTCTACTAGCAAGCTTCTTCCCAGCCCAAGATTTACCTTTTCATGTTGTTTTGAGACAGGCTCTGATTCTGTAGCCCAAATTGGTTTAAAAACCACTGTGAGTTGGCGGAGGCTGCTCATTTGTTCCCATCCACCCACACTCGAAATAACCACACAAAAACTGTATTAATTAAATCACTGCTTGGCCTATTAGCTCTACCTTCTTATTGGCTAGCTCTTACATCTTAAATTAACCCATTTTCATTATTTTGTATATTGCTATGTGGCTCTGGCTTACTTGCAAGATTCAGGCACATCTGTCTCGTTGGGGACTACATGGCGTCTTGTTGTATGAAGGCTGTTAGTTCATTCCCAGCTGCTCAGCCCCAAAATAATCACACAGAAACCGTATTATTTGCAATACTGTTTGTCCAATAGCTTAAGCATATTTCTCGCTAACTCATATCTTAGATTAACTCATCTCTATTAATCTGTATTTCACCATGTGGCTGTGGCTTACTGGGTAAAGTTCTGGTGTCTGTCTCTGGTGGGGCTACATGGCTTCTCTCTGACTCCTTCTCTTTCTCCCAGCATTCAGTTTCGTTTTCCCCGCCTCCCTCTGTTCTGCCCTGCTATAGGCTCACAAAGCAGTTTCTTTATTAACCAATAAAAGAAACACATAGACAGAAGGACTTCCCACACCAGCATCTCACTTACTCGGCCCTTCTTTTTATACTTTCTACTGCCCACGTAGATTATATCTATGTAAGTCTCTCTTAGTGTCCGTATTGTTGTCTAAATTCTATGGGATTGTGGTTTGTAAGATGGTTTTCTTTACCTTATGTTTAAAAACCACCTATGAGTGAGTACATGTGATAATTGTCTTTCTGTGTCTGGGTTACCTCACTCAAAATAATGCTTTCTAGTTCCATGCATTTTCCTGCAAAATTTAGGCTGTCGTTATTTTTTTCTGCTATGTAGTACTCCATTGTGTAATTGTACCACATTTTTTTTATCCATTTTTCGATCGAGGGGCATTTAGGTTGTTTCTAGTTTCTGGCTATGACGAATAAAGCTGCTATGAACATAGTTGGGCACATGTCCTTGTGGCACAATTGAGCATCTTTTGGGTATATACCCAAAAGTGGTATTACTGGGTCTTGAGGAAGGTTGTTTCCTAATTTTCTGAGAAATCGCCACACTGACATCCAAAGGGGTTGTACCAGCTTGCATTCCCACCAGCAATGCAGAAGTGTTCCCTTTTCTCCACAGCCTCTCCAGCATAAGTTGTCATCAGTGGTTTTGATCTTGGCCATTCTTACAGGTGTAAGATGGAATCTCAGAGTTGTTTT
>PVIU01024773.1:0-11438 GCA_004026605.1 Ondatra zibethicus
TTTTTTTTCCTCTTTGTATCCATTTGATCTCCTCTGCTCCAGTCAAAGCTTCCAGTACTATATTGAATAGATATGGAGAGTGTGGACAACCTTGTCTTGTTCCTCATTTTAGTGGGATGGGTTAGAGGTTCTCTTCCTTAATATTAACTGTTGTACAATAGACTTTCTGCAAATTGCCTTTATTTTGTTTGGGTATGTCTGTTGTATCCCTGAGTCTACAGAACTCTTATCATGACCAGGTGCTTGAATTTATCAAAGGACATTTGTAGTTGCATTAAATTTGTATTCTAATAAAACCTTTCCTGAAGACCAAAAGGTAAAACAGTCAGACTGACCAGCGTTACAAACCGGGCAGTGGTGGCACACACCTTTAATCCCAGGAGACACACTAGATTGTTATAGCAACCAGGTGGTAGTGGTGCACTCCCTTAAAACAGGAAATAGAATTATAAAATGGGAGGAGACAGCTCTCAGTCTCTCTTCTTCATTTTATCCTTTACCAGCCTGGGGAAGGATAACAGGGCTATCATATCTCGAAGCTTTTCCAAGACAACATTTAAAACCTCAGGTCCATTCTCATGGCCGTTTATATAAACACCGTTCTTTGGCTTGGTGCCAAGTGATTTCTTCCTTCTGAGTTTGAAACCCCAGTTGTAAAGTGTATCAAAAACACCACCTCATTCAGTCTTTTCGCAGATCATGTGGTCCACTAATGTCCTCTCCTGCCAGGTCTTAATCCTTCACTCATTGTTGGTTAACTACAAACATAGAGACCATTCTTAGTTTCAAAATAACTGGCTAAAAACATTCTGTAAGTCTCAGTTTTTTCATCAAACACAAGAGGAGTGGAGGATGTTAGGAAAAGTATTAAAGTACCAAATCAAAAAGCCATGGTGGGGTAAAACTTTAATCCCAGCCCTGGAGACAGAGAGACAAACCGGGACCTGTTGAATCTAAATAGTGAGGTCCAGTATGGCCAGGATTATGTGAAGATAGTATGTCTAAAAAAAGGATATTTGAATGTTAGACCTTGTTTTTACACAGTGCCTGGATATTTATGGTTGAGCTTGTGTGTTGCTGAGTAGCCTAAGTGTTCCATAAATCTGGGAAATCGTCCAGCCTCAGGCACCTGAGAGGGGATTAAAGGCTTCTGGTTAAGGTTTCCTGCTCCACCCTCCACACCCAGGAAGGTGGGTCTGATTCAGTCCCATCCAAGAGGTTATAAAGGCCCAGATCTCCACCTGGTTCTCAGACTCCAGAAGTTCAGGGAGATGCACACAGTTCTACCTCTACACTCCAGACTCTGCATCACCAGGTCGCAGAGACCCAGCTTCCAACTTCTGTGGACCGCAACAAACCTCTTCAGGGAAAATGCAGGTGATTTGGGGGTGGGAATCCACTCTTGTGTTTTCTGGAGGATGGCTGGTGTATTTCTCTTTTGAATCCTCTCAGAAATTTCATACCCCGAAAGTGTGCCTCTGGCATGTGTCTCTTTCCATGCATATATGACATCGTTTGGTCTTTCTAGCAAGCATCTTGGAAGGTGCTGGGACTGTGTGCATTTTACCACTAAGGAAACAGGGGAAAACATGGTTAACAACCTTGAAAAGAATCCCATGCCGACAGTTTGCAGAGGTACAGACTTCTGTACCCATCTTCTAAATGGGCTTTCTGGGTTTTCCTTGGATAAGGCATCATCTCAATGCCACAAGGCTAACGCAAACCCCACTATACATCCAAGAACAACCCTGAACTTCTGAACCAGCTTTTACTTGTTATAGAAGAGCTGCGATTATAGACTCAGTCTAAACCACCTTGCTTTCTGATACTTTATGGCCTTGTTTCTAGACCTTGTCTAAACCTAAATATGTTAGAAGCAAAGCTGGAACTCATGAGGACGTCTTCATATGGATTTTTAGCACTAGGATGATGGGATGGAGTTTGGGAAGAGAGTAAACTAGACAGAGTGGCTGAGGTCTCTCAAAGGAGAGGTGCTTGTGTCTTTGAATGTTCCCTTCAGCTGGGGGCTGATGTGCTTTACACTGGAGGCTTTGCCTGGTTACACTTTACAGACAAGCTCTCCCTTAGGTGAGAGGATTTAACATCTCTAAGTAGATTGGGAAGGAAGAGTCCAGTGTTTTCTCTTGCTGCAAGATGCTGAAACCTGAATTCACTCCCAACTGAGACAGAGGTTCTGCTGCATGGAAACAGTTTTAGTATTTTCTTTATTCACTTCTGAGCAGAGGGAACCAGATGAAGTCGAAAGATTAAGGAACACTGAAGAATCTGATGTGGGACAGAGTGGAAAACAGGAAGAACAAAGGCCCTCAGGTATTCGGAGGCAACCCCCAGTTAAAAGCCAACACTTCAGCAGGGCGGTGGTGGTGCACGCCTTTAATCCCAGCACTCGGGAGGCAGAGGCAGGCGGATGTCTGTGAGTTCAAGGCCAGCCTGGTCTATAAGAGCTAGTTCCAGGACAGGCTCCAAAGCCACAGAAAAACCCTGTCTCGATAAACTGAAAAAAAAAATAAAAAGCCAACACTTCCATCCTATTTCTTTCATGGAGAGAGGTTCGTGGAGTCTAAATAGAGACAACTTTCCTAGGCAGTACTTATCCCATGTGAACCTTTTCTATTCTGTAACATATTTTCTACATCTAAAGGTACCCACCTACTCTTGCAATCCATTGTACCCCTTGGTATTAAGAGCTGGGTAGCTGGTAATCTTGGGCTTGTGAGCAAGTGTTCCTAATCCCTTGAGAACTGAATGACGCCACAACTTCACTCAGTGTGCAGAATGGGTTCCTAGGAAAGTTGAGCTGTTTATGTGCATGGCAACAAAGGCATTCATCACCTCCCTCCTTCCATTGCAGTGTCTTCCTGTTACACATGGGCTGACTCTGAAATCTGGATCTTCCTGGAGGAGTGGGAAGTTGTTGAACGCAGAGTGGGAAACCCAGGCAGGAAGATCTTGGAGAAGAGCTGGGCTATTCGCCAGAGAATCAATGAGAGGAGGGGCCTGAAGAAGAGCTGGGAAAGCTGTGTCATCCTGCTGGATACCCTGCAGAATCTGCACAGGACGCTCTGTAATGGGAGAACAGGGACTCTACCCTTGTTTTCTCGTTATTCCGAGGCCCTGTACAGGATCCTGGGACGCTCCCCAGGTTAGTCTCTTCTCTATTCCTCTGTCATGTCCTCTAGACAGCAGCATCAGTTGGCTTGTCCTTCTTGACCAGAGGGCTGTGCACATCAGGCCACTATCGAATATAGCAGACACACATGTCTGTCATCTCTGTTTGTCTGCCATCCTCTCTTACCCCAGGGGAATGGAAGCTGGATATGTTCAGGGTGGACCAAGACACACTGGACAGACAATAGATAGCATAATTCAGGGAGAGTGGGAATGACATGCTTTTGAACTCTCTCCACTTTTTTTTCCCCTCAGGTCCTGTCTACTGTAGTGTGTATGGTATGCCCCTGACATCCACGAACCATCAACCTTCCATCAACGACCCTGAGGATTGTGGCATCTCTGTTCAGGGGATCCCATTGTCTATGATGTCCCAGTGGGAATCCCTGTTTTCCAGAAGGGAGGCCAGGAATTAGAGCTAGCTGTTCTCAGTTCCACACCCACTTCCTGCCTGCATCCCAGCAGACCCCAGCCTCCAGCAGCAGCCACATCAATAGCTGAAAAACACCAAGATCCTCAGTGAAGACAAGTGCAGTTGCCTTGTTTCTTCTCTGAACACCTCAGCACCATGCAGCACTGTGTGCGGGCTTTTTTCTCTACCTCATAGGAGAAGAAAATGTGGTAATCAATAAAGGCCATTGAAGTAAAGCTCTCCTGTCTTGTCCTTGTCACTTGAGTGGAGTCCACAAGTAAAGAGTTATACATGTAGGCTTTTTTACTTGGTTAACTGTGTTGAACTTTTGCTAATTGGATAAACTGAGTCATACAGAAAGGAAACCTGTGATATTCCATAACTGTAAACTCTGAAAGGATCAGGAAATTTTCCTGTCTTTCTATGGACTGTATTCATTAGTTTGTAAAGTTCTCAGTCTTTATGCAACTGAATTTATGGTTCAAGTTTTACTTTGAGCTAAAGGATCGTCAATCAAATCTTCAGTTCGAAAGTTTAAGTGTCAACGTTAATAGGGAAATAATTGTAAAATCCTAATTTTACAAGTTACTGCCTTGTTGTAAACTGATGGTAACATTAATATGTAATATATACACTATTCTGTGCAGAATAAACTTTGCTGAAGCACGATTAATAAATCTCAGGGAGACAAATTGGGGTTCAGCCTGAAGACCTGAAAAGCAAAGTAACCAGCCACTTGCTCTTTCTTTGGCTCAGTCCAAAAATGGCAATCCTGCCTCCAGCCAATCTCAGAATGACACTGTGTTTGAGAGCTGTTTCCTCCCGTATTATAATTCTCTCAAGGCCTGGGATTATAGGTGTGCACCACTAGGTTTAAAGGAGTGTACCACCCAGTTTGTATGGAAAAGTAGCGTAGCTACTGGGATTAAAGGTGTGTGTTACCATTACCTCATCTGTAAGGCTGACCAATGGGACTGCTTCACTCTCAGATCTTCAGGCAAGCTTTATTATTAAAATACAATTGACGTGACACTACAGTTTGCTCATGCTTTTAACCCAGAATCAACCTTATGGTTCCCCAAGGTTTTACTGTCGATCAAAAGCACGAGTCAACTCTGTTTACAGACTATCGTTAACTTCCTTTTCTACACTGAGGATTTCAGTACAGGTTAAACGCAATCCTCATGCTGATATAGCTAAAACTTTTCTCTCTTTCTCATTTTTAAAACAGCTTTTTGTAGGGGGAGGAGGTCAGCCCTACCTCAACTTCATGTGCCATGCTTTGTTCAAGCCCATAAGAGTCCTGCCCCTTTCTGAACAGGGCAGAAGAACAAGGTTCTGTTCATTCATGTAATATTCCATTTTATCCTGATAGGAGACAGGGCGGCCAGTTACAATGTGTATTCTACCGTTTTCAGAAAGGAGATAACTAAGACTCTGTTGTCATTGATAAAGATCTGGATGGCTCTCTCTGAGGTTTAGACTACTAAGAGACTCTAGGGTTTCCTGGGACGGAGGCATGAGGCAGGTGTGTCACTGGCCACGAAGAGCTCCTGTTGAAATGATCCTGCAGGATTGTCACTGGTGATGAGCCCAAGTGAAGATTCCAAAGGCCATGGCACAGTGCTGAAGCTGCACTTACAGGAATTTGGAGGTAAACGGAACATGACAAAAAGTATCAATTCTGATGATATAGGCAAAGACAGAGATGGGTGTGACTGTCACAGCTAGGACCTGAGGAAAGAAACAAAAAACTTATAAGCATATCTCCCACACTCTCCTTTTTCTATTTCTTTTCTTTTTTTTTTCTTGGTTTTTCAAGACAGGGTTTCTCTGCAGCTTTGGAACCAGTCCTGGAACTAGCTCTTGTAGACCAGGCTGGTCTCGAACTCACAGACATCCGCCTGCCTCTGCCTCCTGAGCGCTGGGATTAAAGGCGTGCACCACCACTGCCCGGCTCCTTTTTCTATTTCTGTAGAATCACCAAGTCATTTCAGTTCTGAGCAAGTTCAAAGCCAAGTTGACAACTTTCACAAAATTAATCCAGCCTGAAGAATGGCAAGTTTTTCCTGTCAATGTAGGGAGGGGCAAGCTGTGGGCAGAGGGTGGTCTTGTCATTCTTCCTCTTCTTAGGGATGGGGAATATTGTGCCTATGGATGTTACTCCCAAGAATAAAGATGGAACGTGTAAATGAATAAACATGCCAAGTGTCTGTGTTGGTGCCTTGATCCTAGGTTCCGGTGCAGAGCCTCCCTCCACATGAGGAAAAAACAGGGGCCTGCTCCTTAGTTTCTCATTACACAGAGTCCTGTACAGATCCTGCAGGCTCAGCAACAGGAGGAAACAGCATCTCCAGCTCTTCCTCAGGCCCCTGTGATGGAGTCTCTGGGAAACAGCTCTGGACTTCCTCGCTTCTCACCTCCATCACAGGAGGGCCCACTGTTCACCAGAGTCTGTTTCCAAAAGCTGCTTTGGTCTGCTCTCCTCAGGGATCCTCCACAGTTTCCTTTTGTTCCTCACGCCTCTAGTTGCAGGTGCCAGGACCTATACCCCAGATCATCACGGATTAAATATAATCTGAGAGGTGATTTTCACTTACAATATAACAGATAAGAGAAAAACATAATATTTCAGGCTGTTGATCAAAGTCGACATGACATGAGGATATATAACAAATGTGTTAAATTATTAAATCAACCAATCATGGAGGCCCACACCTTTAATCAAAGCACTGGATACAGGGACCCAATGCCTAGACAGCTGCGTCTAGATAGCGAGTTCCAGGGTGGCCAGGGCTATGTAAAGTTATCCTGTCTCAATGAGGCTTGAGGGTCCATTCCTATTCAAATCACCACATTCCACACCCTGGTTCCCAAAAGCCTCTAGCCATAGCATAATGCAGAAATGCTTTCGGTCCAACTTCAAAAGTTTCCATTGTCTATAACAGACTCAAACTTGTTTAAACGTCCAAAGTTCAAAGTCTCTTCAGTGATTCTTGTAATCTCATAACTGTAATTTTCTGTAAAATTAAAATAAAAAACCAAATCATACATTTGCAAGATATAATGGTACAGGGCACGCATTACTGTCCAACAATGTAGAAAAGGAGCATAGTGAGGAAGTCCTAGACCAAAGCAAGACTGAGAACCAGCTGGGCAAACTCCAAACTCTGCATCTCCATGTCTGATGTCAGAACGCTCTTTAGATCCCCAACTTCCTTCAGTTTTGTTGACAGAAAACAATTATCTCTCCTAGACTGGTTCTAGTCCCGGTTAGAAACTTTCCTTGGCAAGTGTCCCATGGCTCTGGCAACTCGAATGTCTTTGGGTCACCAAGGAAATCCAGGTTTTACCTGCACCGCTTCACACAATGGCCTCTCTGTGCCCCCGTGCCGGGACACTCCTGACACACACCTGGCCTCAGCTGTTTTCCTTAGTCATGGTAAGAGGTTCTATAACCCCTTCTTTTTTTCACATCTTTTTTTTTAAATGAAAACAGACTATCTTTTTTCTGTAATTTTTTATTGATTTTTATTGAGCTCTACATTTTTTTCTCTGCTCTTCTATCTGTGTCTCCCCTCCCCTTCAACTCTCCCCCAAGGTCCCTATGCTCCAAATTTACTCAGAAGAGCTTGTCTTTTTCTACTTCCCATGTAGATTAGATCCTTGTATGTCTCTCTTAGGGTGCTCATTGTTGTCTAGGTTCTATGAAATTGTGATTTCTGGGCTGGTTTTCTTTGCTTTATGTTTAAAAAACACTTATGAGTGAGTACATGTGTTAATTGTCTTTCTGTGTCTGGGTTACTTCACTCAAAATGATGTTTTCTTGCTTCATCCATTTTCCTGCAAAATTCAAGATGTCATTATTTTTTCTGCTGTGTAGTACTCCATTGTATAAATGTACCACATTTTTCTTATCCATTCTATAGTCGAGGGGCATTTAGGTTGTTTCCAGGTTCTGGCTATGACGAACAAGGCTGCCATGAACATAGTTGAGCACATGTCCTTGTGGCACGATTGAGCATCCTTTGGATATATACCCAAAAGTGGTATTACTGGTCTTGAGGAAGGTTGTTTCCTAATTTTCTGAGAAATCGCCACACTGACATCCATAGGGGTTGTACCAGCTTGCATTCCCACCAGCAATGCAGAAGTGTTCCCTTTTCCCCACAACCTCTCCAGCATAAGTTGTCATCAGTGTTTTTGATCTTGGCCATTCTTACAGGTGTAAGACGAATCTCAGAGTTGTTTTGATTTGCATTTCTCTGATGACTAAGAATGTTGAACATTTCTTTAAGTGTCTTTCAGCCATTATAGATTTCTCTGTTGAGAGTTCTCTGTTTAGGTCTGTACTCCATTTTTTTTATTGTATTATGTGATCTTTTGGTGTCCAATTTCTTGAGTTCTTTGTATATTTTGGGGATCAGACCTCTGTTTGACATAGGGTTAATGAAGATCTTTGCCCATTACATTACTGAAAGTATTTATTAGTTGTAGAAGTTCCTTGGTAGAATTTTTGGAGTCACTTATGTAAACTATCATATCGTCAACAAACAGTGAGAGTTTGACTTCTTCTTTTCTGATTTGTATAACCTTAATCTCCTTTTGGTGTCTTACTACACTAGCTAGGACTTCAAGAACTATATTGAATAGATATGGAGAGAGTGGACAACCTTGTCTTGTTCCTGATTTCAGTGGGATCGCTATGAGTTTTTCTCCATTTAGTTTGATGTTGGCTGTTGGCTTGCTGTATATTGCTTTTATTATGTTTAGGTATGTTTCTTGTATACCTGCTCTCTCCAAGACCTTTATCATGAAGGGATGATGTATTTTGTCAAAAGCTTTTTTGGCATGTAATGAGATGATCATGTAGTTTTTATTTTTTCAGTTTGTTTATGGTGGATTACATTGTCAGACTTTGGTATGTTGAACCATCCCTGCCTGTCTGGGATGAAGCCGACTTGATCCTGGTGGATGATGGTTCTGATGTGTTCTTGGGTTCGATTTTCCAGTATTTTATTGAGTATTTTTGCATCAGTGTTCACAAGTGAGATTGATCTGTAATTCTCTTTTAGTAATGTCTTTCTGTGGTTTGGAAATTAGGGTAATTGTAGCCTCATAAAAAGAGTTTGGCAATGTTCCTTCTGTTTCTATTGTCTGGAATAATTTGAGGAGTATTGGTATTAGTTCTTCTTTGAAAATCTTGTAGAATTCTGAGCTGAAACCATCTGGTCCTGGGCTTTTTTGGTAGGGAGACTTTTGATGACTATTTCTATTTCTTCAGCAGTTATAGGTCTGTTTAATTTGCTTATCTGGTCTTGATTTAATTTTGGTAAGTGATATTTATCCAGAAAGCTGTCCATTTCCTTTAAGCTTTCCAATTTTGTGAAGTATAGGTTTTCAAAATATGACCTGATGATTCTCTGTATTTCCTCCGTGTCTGTTGTTATGTCCCCCTTTTCATTTCTGATTTTGTTAATTTGGATATTCTCACACTGCCTTTTGATTAGTTTAGATAAAGGTTTGTATATTTTCTTGATTTTCTCAAATAACCAAATCTTTGTCTCATTGATTCTTTGTTTTGTTTTCTTTGTTTCTAATTTGATGATTTCATCTCTCAATTTGATTATTTCCTGTCGTCTAGGACTCCTGGGTGAGTTTGCTTCTTTTTGTTTGAAAGTTTTCAAATTTTCTGGTAATTCACTAGTGTGGGATTTTTCCATCTTCTTTAGTTAGGCATTTAGTGCTATGAACTTTCCTCTTAACACTGCATTCATTGTGTCCCATAAATTTGGGTATGTTGTGTGATCATTTTCATTGAATTTTAGGAAGTCTTTAATTTCTCCCTTTATTTCTTCCTTGACCCATTGATGATTCGAGTGAACATTGTTTAATTTCCATGTGCTTATGGGCTTTCTGGAATTAGTATTACTGTTGACTTCTAGTTTTAAACCATGGTGATCTGATAAGATACATAGGGTTATTCCAAGTTTTTGTATTTGTTGAGGTTTGTTTTGTTACTGAGTATGTTGTCAATTTTTGAGAAGGTTCCATGAGGTGCTGAGAAGAAGGTATATTCTTTTATGTTTGGATGGAATATTCTATAAATGTCTGTTAAGTCCATTTGAGTCATAACATCTGTTCGTTCCCTTATTTCTCTGTTCATTTTTTGTCTGACTGACCTGTCCAGTGCTGAGAGTGGAGTGTTGAAGTCTCCCACTATTAGTGTGTGAGGTTTAATGTATAATTTAAGCTTTCAAAGTGTTTATTTTACATATGACGGTGCCCTTGTACTTGGGGCATAGATGTTCAGTATTGGGATTTCCTCTTGATGGATTTTTCCTATGACTAATATGAAATGTCCTTCTTTGTCTCTTTTGATTGATTTTAGTTTGAAGTCTATTTTGTTATGTATTAGGATAGCTACACCCACTTGATTCTTAGGTTCATTTGATTGGAGTATTTTTTCCCAACCCTTTACTCTGAGACGATGTCTGTCTTTGAGGTTTAGGTGTGTTTCTTGTATGCAGAAAGGATGGATTCTGTTTTTGTATCCAATCTGTTAGCCTGTTCCTTTTTTTCATATTCTTTTATTTTTCATTCAAAAATTTACACTTCCTCCCCTTCTCCAGTCCCCTCCCACTCCCCCTGCTTCAATAAGAGGGGGCAAGGTACCCTGCCCTGTGGAAAGCCCAAGGCCCTCCCCCCTCCATCCCAGCCTAGGAAGGTATGCATCCATATAGACTAGGTTCCCACAAAGCCAATACATGCACAAGAGATAGGTCCGAGTGCCATTATCATTGGCTTCTCAGTCAGCCCCCATTGGCAGCCACATTCAGAGATTCCGGTTTGATCATATGCTCATTCAGCCCTAGTCCAGCTGGGTTTGGTGAGCTCCCATTAGATCAGGCACACTGTCTCAGTTGGCGGAGTAGTCCCTCACGGTCCTGACTTCCTTGCTCATCTTCTTCCACCTGCTGCTCTTCCACTGGACCTTGGGAGCTTAGTCCATTGCTCTGATGTGAATGTGGGTCTCTGTCTCTATCTCCATCCATCAGACGAAATTTCTATGGTGATGATCAAGATATTCATCAGTGTGACTATGGGACAAGGCTAATTCAGGCACCCTCTCCTCTGCTGCCCAAGTACCTAGCTGGGGCATCCCCGTGGACACCTGGGATCCCCTCTAGAGCCAAGTCTCTTGCCAATCCTAAAATGACTCCCTTAATGTAGATATCTTATTCCCTTCTCCAATATCCACCCTTCCTCCATCTCCACCCTCCCACTCCCCCAAGCTCTCCCCAGTCCTTCCCTTCTCCCTTCTCTCTCCCCCTTTCCCTTTCACCCACCCCCACCCCTACCTCTACCCCTATCCCAACTCCTGTGCTTCCAGCTTTTGCCTGGTGATCTTGTTTGCTTCCAATTTCCAGGAGGATCTATATATGTTTTTCTTTGGGTTCACCTTGCTATTTGGCTTCTCTAGGCTTGTGAGCTATAAGCTTAATGTCCTTTGTTTATGGCTAGGGTCCACTAATGAGTGAGTACATACCATAATCATCTTTTTGGGTCTGGGTTATCTCACCGACTATAGTGTTTTTCTATTTCCATCCATTTGCATGCAAAATTCAAGATGTCATTGTTTTTTTACCACTGAATAGTATTCTAATGTGTATATATTCCACACTTTCTTTATCCATTTTTCCATTGAGGGGCACCTAGGTTGTTTCCAGGTTCTGGCTATTACAAATAATGCTGCTATGAACATAGTTGCACAAATGCTTTTGTAGTATGATTGGGCATCTCTTGGGTATATTCCCAAGAGTGGTATTGCTGGATT
>PVIU01024773.1:11538-25050 GCA_004026605.1 Ondatra zibethicus
CACACTGATTTCCAAAGTGGTTGCACAAGTTTGCATTCCCACCAGCAATGGATGAGTGTTCCCGTTACACCACATCCTCTCCAGCATAGGCTATCATTGGTGTTTTTGATTTTAGCCATTCTGACAGGTGTAAGATGGTATCTCAAAGTTGTTTTGATTTGCATTTCCCTGATCGCTAAGGAAGTTGACCATGACCTTAAGTATCTTTTGGCCATTCGAACTTCTTCTGTTGAGAATTCTCGGTTCAGATCATTACCCCATTTTTTAAT
Organism: Ondatra zibethicus; assembly: GCA_004026605.1. Taxonomy (NCBI): domain Eukaryota; kingdom Metazoa; phylum Chordata; class Mammalia; order Rodentia; family Cricetidae; genus Ondatra; species Ondatra zibethicus. The sequence continues at coordinate 11,808 of PVIU01024773.1, forward strand.
TGGGTTATTTAGAATTTTAATGTCTAGTTTCTTGAGTTCTTTGTATATTTTGGAGATCAGACCTTTGTCTGATGTGGGGTTAGTGAAGATCTTCTCCCATTCAGTAGGATGCCTTTTTGTCTTAATGACTGTGTCCTTTATCTTACAGAAGCTTCTCAGTTTCAGGAGGTCCCATTTATTCATTATTGCTCTTATTGTCTGTGCCACTGGGGTTTTACATAGGAAGTGGTCTCCTGTGCCCATGTATTGCAGGCTACTTCCCACTTTCTCTTCTATCAGGTTCAGTGTAGTCGGATGTATATTGAGGTCTTTAATCCATTTGGACTTGAGTTTTGTGCATGGTGATAGATAAGGATCTATTTTCATTCTCTTACAGGTTGACATCCATGTAATTATGGATTACATAATTGGAACATCCAGTTATGCCAGCACCATTTGTTAAAGATGCTTTCATTCTTCCATTGTATACTTTTAGCTTCTTTGTCAAATATGAGGTGTTCATAGGTTTGTAGATTAATATCCGGGTCTTCAATTCAATTCCATTGGTCAAAGTCTCTGTTTTTATGCCAATACCAAGCTGTTTTCATTATTGTAGCTCTGTAATAGAGTTTGAAATCGGGGTGGTAATGCCTCCGGAAGATCCTTTATTGTATAGGATTATTTTGGCTATCCTGGGCTCTTTGTTTTTCCATATAAAATTAGTGATTGTTCTCTCAAGGTCTGTGAAGAATTTTGTTGGGATTTGATGGGGATTGCATTGAATCTATAGATTGCCTTTGGTAGAATTGCCATTTTTACTATGTTGATCCTACTAATCGAAGAGCATGGGCGATCCTTCCATTTTCTGGTATCCTCTTCAATTTCTTTCTTCAAGGTCTTAAAGTTCTTGTCAAATAGATTTTTTACTTCCTTGGTTAGTGTTACCCCAAGATACTTTATGCTATTTGTGGCTATCATGAAAGGTGATGTTTCTCTGATTTCCCTCTCTGTTTCAGGATCTTGTATCCTGCCACTTCACTGAAGGTATCTATCAGCTGTAGAAGTTCTTTGGTGGAGTTTTTGGGGTCACTTATATACACTATCTTATCATCTGCAAATAATGAAATTTTGACTTCTTCCTTTCCAATTCGAATCCCCATGATCTCCTTATTTTGTTTTATAGCTATTGCTAAAACTTCAAGCACTATATTAAATAGATATGGAGAGAGTGGACAGCCTTGTCTTGTTCCTGATTTTAGCAGAATCGCTTTGAGTTTCTCTCCATTTAATTTGATGTTAGCTGTCAGCTTGCTGTATATTGCTTTTATTATATTTAGATATGAACCTTGTATCCCTAATCTCTCTAAGACCTTTATCATAAAGGGGTGTTGAATTTTGTCAAATGCTTTCTCAGCATCTAATGAAATGATCACATGGTTTTTTCTTTCAGCTTATTTATATGATGGATTATATTGATAGATTTTAGATTGTTGAACCAGCCCTGCATCTCTGGGATGAAGCCTACTTGATCATAATGGATGATTTTTTTGATGTGTTCTTTGATTCGGTTTGCCAGTATTTTATTGAGAATTTTTGCATCGATGTTCATGAGTGAGATTGGTCTGTAATTCTCTTTTTTGGTTGCATCTTTGTGTGGTTTTTGGTATCAGGGTAACTGTAGCTTCATAAAAAGAGTTTGGCAATGACCCTTCTGTTTCTATTATGTGAAACACCTTAAGGAGTATAGGTATTAGCTCTTCTTGAAAGTTCTGATAGAATTCTGCATTAAAACCATCTGGTTCTGGGCTATTTTTGGTTGGGAGGTTTTTGATGACAGCTTCTATTTCCTCGCGACTTATAGGTCTATTTAAATTGTTCACCTGGTCTTGATTTAATTTTGGTATATGGTAATTATCTAAAAAACTGTCCATTTCTTTTACATTTTCCAATTTTGTGGCATACAGGCTTTTGTAGTAAGACCTAATGATTCTCTGAATTTCCTCAGTGTCTGCTGTTATGTCCCCCTTTTCATTTCTGATCTTGTTAATTTGAGTGTTCTCTCTCTGCCTTTTGATTAGTTTGGATAGGGGTTTGTCGATCTTGTTGATTTTCTCGAGGAACCAGCTCTTTGTTTCATTGATTCTTTGGATTATTTTCTGTGTCTCTATTTTTTTGATTTCAGCCCTCAGTTTGATTATTTCCAGTCTTCTACTCCTCCTGGGCGAGTTTGCTTCTTTTTTTTTTCTAGGGCTTTCAGGTGTGCTGTTAAGTCACTATTGTGTGCTTTCTCCATTTTTTTTATGTGGGCACTAAGTGCTATGAACTTTCCTCTTAGCACTGCTTTCATAGTGTCCCATAGATTGGGATATGTTGTGTCTTTATTTTCGTTGAATTCAAGGAAGACTTTAATTTCTTTCTTTATTTCTTCCTTGACCCAGGAGTGGTTCAGTAGTTGACTGTTCAATTTCCATGAGTTTGTAGGCTTTCTGGGGGTGGAATTGTTGTTAAATTCTAACTTTACTCCATGATGATCTGATAAGACACAGGTGGTTACTCCAATTTTTTTGTATCTGTGGATGTTTGCTTTGTTACCGAGTATGTGATCAATTTTTGAGAAGGTTCCATGAGATGCTGAGAAGAAGGTATATTCTTTCCTGTTTGGGTGGAATATTCTATACATGTCTATTAAGTCCATTTGATTCATTACATCTGTTAGTTCTCTTATTTCTCTGTTAAGTTTCTGTCTGGTTGACTTGTCCATTGGTGAGAGAGGAGTGTTGAAATCTCCTACTATTAGTGTATGGGGTTTGATGTGTGCTTTGAGTTCTAGTAATGTTTCTTTTACATATGTGGGTATTTTATATTAGGGGCATAGATATTCATGATTGAGACTTCATCCTGATTAATTATTCCTGTTAAGAGTATAAAATGTTCATCTCCATCTCTTCTGATTGATTTAAGTTTGAAGTCGATTTTGTTCGATATTAGTACAGCCACACTCGCTTGTTTCTTAAGGCTGTTTGATTGAAAAACCTTTTCCCCACCCTTTACTCTGAGATAATGTCTGTCTTTGTGGATGAGGTGTGTTTCTTGTAAACAACAGAATGTTGGATCCTGTTTTCTTATCCGTTCTCTTAACCTGTGCCTTTTTATAGGTGAATTGAGTCCATTTATATTAAGGGATAATAATGACCAGTTGTTTTCATTGTTAGTGATGTTAATTTGTGCATTTTCCCTTCTTTAGGATTTACTGCTACCTGACCATCAATTGTCTGTGTTTTGTTTATGTAGCCAACTTCCTTGGGTTGGAGTTTTATTTCTAGTATTTTGTGTAGGGCTGGGTTTGTGGCTAGGTATTGGTGAAGTCTAGATTTGTCATGGAATATCTTTTTTTGCCCTTCTATGGTGATCGACAGTTTTGCTGGGTATAGTAGCCTGGGCTGGCATCTGTGGTCTCTCAATGTCTGCATAACACTTGACCATGACTTTCTGGCTTTCATTGTCTCCAATGAAAGTCATGTGTAATTATGATAGGTCTGCCTTTATATGTTACTTGGCCTTTTTCCTTTGCAGCTCTTAATATTCTTTCTTTATTCTGTATGTTTAGTGTTTTGATTATTATGTGGCAAATGGACTTTTTTGGATCCAGTCTATTTGGTGTTCTGTAAGCTTCTTGTATCTTCATAGGCATATCTTTCTTTAGGTTAGGAAACTTTTCTTCTATTATTTTGTTAAATATATATTTTCTGTGCTTTTGAGTTGAATTTCTCCTTCTTCTATACCTATTATTCTTAGGTTGGCCTTCTCATTCTGTCCCATATTTCCTGGATATTTGGGGTTAACCTTTTGTTAGATTTAATGTTTTTTTAACTGATGAATCTATTTTCTCTATTGTATCTTCAACACTTGAGATTCTCTCTTCCATCTCTTGTATTCTGCTGTTCATACTTGCATTGTGGTTCCTGATCATTTTCTCATGATTTCTGTTTCTATAATTCCCTCGCCTTGTGTTTTCTTTATTGTCTCTATTTCATTTTTTAAGTCTTGAATAATTTCTTTCATATGTTTGATTTCTTTTTCTTGGTTTTTTTTTAAGTGATTTGCTGATGTCTTCCAACTTTTTGTTTGCCTTTTCCTCCATTTCTTTGAGAGAATTTCTCACTTCCTCTTTAAAAGCTTCAAACATTCTATCGAGGCAAGGGGAGTGCTGGAGCAGAAGGCCACACTCCTCGGGGAGGGCTTCAGTCACAGCACTTCTGGGAGATGACACTGGAGTGGCCTGGACTAGTAAGGCAAGCTACACCACTGAGCCAGGAGACTGGACTCATGTGTTAAATCTGATATCTAAGCCCTGGTTCTGCCGATTCTGTATGGCAATCAGTATAAAAAAAATCATAAATGGACATGTCCATACTGCCAAGCATACCTTCCTTCAGAGGGAGTGCCAGCAACTGACATAGCCAAGAGAATGAAATCAGAATACCAGAACTGTACTGCGTGCAGGACTCTGGTTTGCCTCCGCGACATGAGGACACACATGAGGACTTGTGAGAAGGACATTGATGAATATGGACCACTGCAAGAACTCGGCGAGACAACAACAAGATGTGTCTGTCCGTTTTGTCAGAGGGAACTGGAAGAAGACTGCTTGCTGGATCATTGTATTACCTACCATGGATCAGAGAGGAGGCCTGTGTTCTGCCCGCTTTGCCATTTGCTCCCTAATGAGAGCCTAAGTCCCTTCAATGGCAGTTTAATTAGACATCTGCAAGTCAGCCACACTTTGTTTTATGATGATTTCCTAGACTTTGATATAATCGAGGAAGCCCTTATCCGAAGAGTGTTAGACCTCTCACTTCTTGAATATGTGAACCGCTCAAACACCACATAAGTTTGTAAATAGCAAAAGACCGTTCCCTCGTACCATTTAAGATGCTGCTTGAAGGACTGGGAGAAACTGTCATTGTTTCATGGAGAAAAATGTACTACAGTGTTACACACTTGTCTTTGTTATGTTGCATTCAAAAACTGCTTTCATTCTGGTCTAGATCTGCCTTTACATTCTTGAGTTTCTTAGACATTTAACCACAGGCAATCAGCCCCACAAGCTATTGGCAAATGGGAGAGACACAGGCTGAGTATGTGTGCAGGAGCTCTGTGTGCACATTGGTGATGCTGTGCAGAATGCCACGTGTTCATGGCTGTCATGGTTAGGCAAGATAACCAATCTCTGTTCGACGCAAGAAGATGGAGGAAGGAGCAAAATGTGGACATTAAAGGAAACCTGAAATTTATTGAAATCCTCATGCTCTAATCTCCAATAAAGGAATGTGGATAATCTTATGTGAAAGGAGGAAGGGAAAGAATTTGAAGTCAACAAAATTCATTTTAACCAAATTACAGTACATAATACTATAACAGATTTTGTGTTTGGAATGTATAGTTACCTGGGCATGGTGATGCATGCCTGCAGTCCAAATATTTGGGAGGAGGAAGAATCAGAAGTGCAAGGCCAGTCTTGGCTAATGAGACCATAAAAAACATTAAAAAACTGAAAAAAGAAAAAAAATTATGTGGATTTAACTATTGACATACTATATATGCACATATAAAATTTGATAGAATATTTTTCAAATATTTGTAGCTTATTATTTAGAAGTATTTTATAATGTAGGTGATTTCTTGAGACCTATCTATTGATATCCATGGTTGAAGTTTTCACATTGGTAATTTTGCATGGAATTCCCAGGCTTTGTTTTTAATTTTAACATCTTAAAAATTTAAAGAAAAAGAAAAAAGAGTTCCAAACATCTCTTGAAGTTATTTTTTAGGTCATTTTCTTTTGCTTCAACTATATTTGGTTGTTCAAGTCTTGCTGTTGTAGGGTCTTTAGGTTTTACTGGTGTCGTGTTGCTCTTTGTGGTGTTGCGTGTGTTCTTACCTTTTGTACTCATCTTTTCCTCTAATTGTTGTAGTTGGGGCTGTCTGAGAATCTGTTGGTTAATCTTCTAGGTGCCAATGAATGCAAGGCTCAGATGGTTGTTCCTGGTGGTATAATAAGTGCCACAGTTCTAGTAACCCCTTTGATCACTCCATGTTTCTAGAGGTCACTCAGCACTCCTGGGCTATGCTCCACTCCCTTGGAGTTTACTGTCTCAGGCCTGCTTTATTTAGCCTAGGTTACTGGCTCAGACCAGTTTCTGTAAATCCTGGTCTGGATTCCCTCCTGCAGAGGTCCCTAGCTTGGAGTTGGTCCTGTAAAGGTCTCTGGCTCAGGTCTACTCCCTCGGAGTTCCCAGGCTTGGGTGCATCCAGACCTGCAGAGGACCTGGCTCAGGCTTGATCCCTCAGAGGTCCCAGAGTCACACTCAGACCTGCAGAGGTTTTTGATTCCTGCCTATTCCTTTTGATGTCCCAGACCAACACCAGACCCACAGAGGTACTGGCTCAGGCCTACTCCCTCTGAGGTCCCAGACTCACGCCTGGACCCACAGAGATCTCTGGCTCCTGCCTACTTCCTCGGAGGTCCCAGATTCACTGCCAGACCCACAGAGGTCCTGGCTTAGGTCTACTCCCTTGAAGGTCCCAGATTCACGTTCAGACCCTCAGCAGTCTCTGGCTCTGGCTCACTCACTCAGTGTTTGGTCCCCTGTACCTGTTCCTGTGGAGTTCTCTGTCTCAGGTCTGCTCTGGCCCAGGTCACTGGCTCAGTCCTGGTCTGCAAATATCCCTGGACTGGTTCCACTCCCACTCCGTGGACCTTGCTTTCTCAGGCCCACTCCAGCCTAGGTAGCTGGTTCCAGGTTATCAGATTTCTAACAGAATCAAAAGACAAATACACCAGCCATTTAAAAAAAAAAAAACTTGACAGTGGTTTCCCCTACCAAAAATCACCTGCATTTTGGAGCCACAGCATTCATGTGCTCCACAGAGTCTTGAAAGCTGGGTTTTCTGCATCCTGATGGAGTGTGGAGGTAGAGCTGTGTGCACCTTCCCGGGCTTCTGGGGTCTGAGAACCAAGGGCAGATCTGGGCTTCTATAAAGCTCTTGGATGTGATTGGATCAGACCCACCTCCCTGGGTGAGGAGGGTGGAGCAGCAGCGTTTGACCAAGAGCCTTTCATGCCCTTTCAGGAGGCTTAGGCAGGAGGATTTCCCAGATTTCTGGAACTCTTCAGCTACTCAGCAAGACACATGCTCAATGAAAACTATATGTGTCACTATGAAAAAACAAGGTCCACTAGTCAAATATCATCTTTGAGACAGGTTATCTTTACACAGCCTTGGCCTTCCTATTTTGAGTCAGCTGTTCAGGCATTTGGTCCCTGTATGCAGTATTTTGATTAAAGGTGTGGGCCTTCATGATTGGTTGGTTTAATAACTTAACCCATTTTTTTAAAATAACCTCATGTCATGGCGACCTTGTGTGAAACCATGAAATACTATGTTCTCCATCATGTTATTTTGTGACTAAGAATTGACTCTCAGATTGTATCTAATCCATGATGATTTGGGGTGTATGTTTTGGTAACTTCACCAAGAGGCACAAAGAGCAAGAGAAAACACTAGAGGACACCTAGGGATAACAAGACAGAACGGCCTTTGGAAAAGGCATCAGTGGTGGAGCAATGGGGCCTCCTCTGATGGAGGAGAGAGGCAAGGAATTCCAAACTGTTTCCAGAGACTCCATCACAAGGGCCTGAGGAAGAGCTGAAGAGGCTGTTTACACCTGTTGCTGAGCCTGCAGGATCTGTACAGGACTCTGTGTCAGGAGAGACCAAGGAGCAGACCCCTGTTTTTCCTCATGTGGAGGGAGGCTCTGCACAGGATGCTGGGCTATAAGAACCAACACAGATTCTTAGCAGGTTTGTTCCTTTATTTCATCTTACATCCTAGGAAGTGGAATCCATGGGCACAATTATTTTCATGCTTCAGCAAAGTTTATTCTGTGCATAATAGTGTATATACTACTTATTACTATTTCTATCAATTTACAACAAAGTAGTAGCTTTCATAAAATTAGGATTTTACAATTTTTTCCCTGTTAACGTTGACACTTAAACTTTCGAATTGAAGATCCTTTAGCTCAAAGTAAAACTTGAACCATAAATTTAGTTGCAGAAAGACTCATAACTTTACAAACAAATGAATACAATCCACAGAGAGACAAGAAAATTTCCTGATCCATTCAGAGTTTTACAGTTATGGAATATCACAGGTTTTCTTTCTGTATGACACAGTTTATCCAATTAGCAAAAGTTTAACAGTTAACCAAGTAAAAAAGCCTACATGCACAACTCTTTACTTGTGGACCCCGCTCAAGTGACAAGGACAAGACAGGTAGAGAAAAAAGCCCACACACAGTGCTGCATGGTGCTGAGGTGTTCAGAGAAGAAACAAGCAAACGGCACTTGTCTTCACTGAGGATCTTGGTGTTCTTCAGCCACTGAATATGGCTTCTGCTGGAGGCCGGGGTCGGCTGGGACGCAGGCAGGAAGTGGGTGTGGAACTGAGAACAGCTAGCTCTAATTCCTGGCCTCCCTTCTGGAAAACAGGGATTCCCACTGGGACATCATAGACAATGGGATCCCCTGAACAGAGACACCATAATCTTCAGGGTCGTTGCTGGAATGTTGATGGTTAATGGAAGTCAGGGGCATATCGCACACATTACAGTAGACAGGACCTGAGGAAAAAAAGTGGAGAGAGTTCAAAAGCATGTCATTCCCACTCTCCCTGAATTATGCTATCTATTGTCTGTCCAGTGTGTCTTAGTCCTCCCTGAACATATCCAGTGTCCATTCCACTGGGGTAAGAGAGGAAGGCAGACAAACAGAGATGACAGACATGTGTGTCTGCTATATTCAATAGTGGCCTGTTGTGTGCTGCCCTATGGTAAAGATAGAGAAGCCAGCTGATGCTGCTGTCTAGAGGACATGACAGAGGAATAGAGAAGAGACTAACCTGGGGAGCGTCCCAGGATCCTGTACAGGGCCTCGGAATAAGGAGAAAACAAAGATAGAGTCCCTGTTCTCCCATTACAGAGCGTCCTGTGCAGATTCCGCAGGGTATCCAGCAGGATGACACAGCTTTCCCAGCTCTTCTTCAGGCCCCTCCTCTCATTGATTCTCTGGCGAATAGCCCAGCTCTTCTCCAAGATCTTCCTGCCTGGGTTTCCCACTCTGCGTTCAACAACTTCCCACTCCTCCAGGAAGATCCAGATTTCAGAGTCAGCCCATGGGTGACAGGAAGGACCTGCAATGGAAGGAGGGAGGTGGTGAGTGCCTTTGATGCCTTGAAGATGAACAGCTCAACTTTTCTAGGGACCCATCCTGCACATTGAGAGAAGCCAGATGTGGCTCATTCAGTTCTCAAGAAATTAGAAACGCTTGCTCACAAGCCCAAGATTACCAACTACCCTGTTCTTAATACGAAGGAGTACAATGGTTTGCAAGAGTAGGTCGGTGCGTTTAGTTGCAGAAAATATGTTACAGAATAAAAAGGCCTCACATGGAATGAGTACTGACTGGGAAAATTGTCCCTACGTAGACTCAACCCACCTCCCTCCCAGGAAGAGTATCACAGAACTCTGAGACTTTGGGTCTCTTACAAGAAGGAAAGAAACCTGGTATCACTGAGGACAAGCCAGTCCTTGGCACAGCTGTCCAAAGCTGAGTTCTTCCTAAGCCCCTATGTCTCCAGAAAAGACAAAGGATGGAAGTGTTGGGTTTTAACTGGAGGTTGCCTCATGAATACCTGAGGGCCTTTGTCCTTCCGGTTTCCCTCTCTGTCCCACATCAGATTCTTCAGTGTTCCTTAATCTCTCGACTCCGTCTGGTTCCCTCTGCTCAGAAGTGAATAAAGAAAATATTAAAACTGTTTCCATGCAACAGAACCTCTGTCTCAGTTGGGAGTGAATTCAAGGTTTTAGCATCTTGCAGAATGAGAAAACAATGGACTCTTCCTTCCCAATCTACTTAGAGATGTTAAATCCTCTCACCTAAGAGAAAGCTTGTCTGTAAAGTGTAACCAGGCAAAGCCTCCAGTGTAAAGCACATCAGCCCCCAGCTGAAGAGAACGTTCAAAGACAGAAGCACCTCTCCTTTGAGAGACCTCAGCCACTCTGTCCAGTTTACTCTCTTCCCAAACTCCATCCCATCATCCTAGTGCTAAAAATCCATATCAAGTCCTCCTCATGAGTTCCAGCTTTTCTTCTAACATATTAAGGTTTCAGACGAGGTCTAGAAACAAGTAACTGGCCATAAAGAATCAGAAAGCAAGGTGGTTTAGACTGAGTCTGTAATCTCAGCTCTTCCATAACAAATAAAAGCTGGTTCAGAAGTTCAGGGTCATTCTTGGATGTACAGTGGGGTTTGGGTTAGCCTTGGCGCATTGAGATGAGGCCTTAACCAAGGAAAACCCAAAACCCCATAAAGAAGGAGAGTGTAGAAGTCTGTACCTCTACAAACTGTGAGCATGGGATTCTGTTCAAGGTAGTCAACCATGTTTTCCCCTGTTTCCTTGGTGGTAAAATGCACAGTCCCAGAACCTTCCAAGAGGCTTGCTAGAAATACCAAACGATGTCATATATGCATGGAAAGGAGACACATGCCAGAGGCACACTTTCCGGGTATAAAATTTCTGAGAGGATTCAAAAGAGAAATACACCAGCCATCCTCCAGTAAACACATGAGTGGATTCCCACAATCCCCAAGTCACCTGCATTTCCCCTTAAGTGGTTTGTTGTGGTCCACAGAAGTTGGAGGCTGGGTCTCTGCGTCCTGGTGAGGCAGAGTCTGGAGTGTGGAAGTAGAGCTGTGTGCACCTCTCTGGGCTTCTGGAGTCTGAGAACCAGGTGGAGATCTGGGCCTTTATAAAGCTCTTGGATGTTATTGAATCAGACGCACCCCCCTGGGTGTGGAGGGTGGAGCAGGAGAGCTTAACCAGGAGCCTTTAATCCCCTCTCAGGTGGCTGAGGCTGGTGGATTTGCCAGATTGTTGGAAATTTTAAGCTACTCAGCAACACACAGGCTCAACAGCAAAAATCCAAGACACTGTGCAAAAACAAGGTCCAACATTCAAATATTTTTTTCAGAGAGAATATCTTTTTTCTTTTTTTTAAAAAGATTTATTTATTTATTGTATATACAATATTCTGCCTACATGCATGCCTGCAGGCCAGAAGAGGGAACCAGATCTCATTAGAGATGGTTATGAACCACCATGTGGTTGCTGGGAATTGAACTCAGGACCTTTAGATGAGCAGGCCATGCTCTTAACCACTGAGCCATCTCTCCAGCCCCAGACAGAGTATCTTTACATAATCGTGGCCACACTGGAACTCACTATTTAGATTCAACAGGTCCTGCTTTGTTTCCCTGTCCTCAGTGCTGGGATTAAGTTTTACGCCACCATGGCTTGTTGATTTAGTACTTTAATACATTTTCCTAATATCCTCTATTCATCTTGTATTTGGTGAAAAAACTGAGACATATAGAATGTTTTTAATCAATTATTATGAAACTGAGAATAGTCTGTATGTTTGTAGTTAACCAACAATGACTGAAGGATTAAGACCTGGCAGGAGAGGACATTGGCGGACGACATGATCTGCGAAAAGACTGAAAGAGCTTGTTTCTCTGAAACACTTCACAAATGGGATTTTAAACTGAAAGGAAGAAGTTGCTTGGCACCAAGTCAAAAAACAGTACTTATATGCATGGCCTTGAGCATGGAGCTGAGGATTTAAATGTTGCCTTGGAAAGTTTCAAGATATCACTGCCCTGCGTATCCTCCCCTAGGCTGGTAAAGGAGAGAATGAAGAAGAGAGATGGAGAGCTGTCTCCTCCCATATTATAATTCTATTTCTGGTATTAAGGGAATGCACCACTACCACCTGGTTGCTATAGCAAGCAAGTGTGGCTCCTGGGATTAAAGGTGTGTGCCACCACTGTCTGGCAGGTAAGGCTGGCCAGTGCAACTGTCTTTCGTTTCTGATCTTCAGGAAAGCTTTATTAATTAAAATACAAATTTAATGCAACTACAAATGTCCTTTGATAAAATCCAACACCATTTCATGACAAAAGTCCTGTAGGCTCAGGGATACAACAGACAAACCTAAACAAAATAAAGGCAATTTGCAGAAAGTCTATTGTACAAGAGTACATTAGGGAAAGAAGCTCTAATCTTTCCACTAAAATGAGGAACAAGACAAGGTTGTCCACACTGTCCATATCTCTTCAATATAGTACTGGAAGCTTTGACTGGAGCAGAGGAGATCAGGTGAATACAAATGGGGAAAAAAAGAATTCAAAGAGCCATTATTTGCAGATCATATGTTAGCACACTTTGCTGTCCCTAAAAATTCTATATGGGAACACCTACAGCTCATTAAAACTTTCAGCAAAGAAGCTGGATACAAGATTAATTCAAAAAAATCATTAGTCCTCCTACATACAAAGGACAAACAGACCGAGAATGAATTCATAGAAAGAACACCTTTCACAATAGCCTCATATAATATAAATATCTTGGGGGTAAATCTAACCAAGCAAGTGAAAGATATATATTACAAATGTTAAAATCTTTGAAGAAAGATATTGATGAAAATATCAAATATTGGAAAGACGTCCTGTTCTCATTAGGGTTAAGAGAGTATACATGACCATCCTACCAAAAGTAAATTTACAGATTCGGTTTGATCTCCATTAAATTTCAACACAGTTCTTTACAGACCATGGAAGGATAATGCTCTGTTTCATATGAAGCAATAAAAAAAACCCAGGATAGCTAAAATAATCTGGAACATAAAAGAACTGCTGAAAGTATCTCTATATCTGATTTCAGGTTCTACTACAGAGTATAGCAACAAACCCATGTGGTTTCAGCATAAAAACTGATTTGTTGACCAAAGAAATCAAATTGAAGATCCAGTTGTGGACCCATACACCTATGGACACCTGATTTTTTATATAAAAATGAAATACACACTGGTAAAGAGACATAGTCTTCAACGGATGGTGCTGGTCTAATTAAATGTCAGTGCTTAGAATAATGCAAATAGGCCCATATCTACCACCCTGCACAAAACTCAAGTCAAATGGATCAAAGACTTCAACAAAAGCCAGATACCATAAACCTGATAGGAGAGGAAGTGGGCTAAAGTCTTGAACACATTGGCACAGAAGAGAGTTTTCTCAATGGAACACTCATAGGTTAGGAACAACTATCAACAATTAATATACAAGACCTTATGCAGCTGAAAA
>PVIU01024774.1:0-24930 GCA_004026605.1 Ondatra zibethicus
TTTACCTTCTAGTACTTTCTGTAAGGCTGGGTTCGTGGCTACATATTGCTTAAATTTGTTTTTATCCTGGAATATCTTGTTTTCCCCATCGATGGTGAAAGAAAGCTTTGCTGGGTATAGTAGTCTGGGCTTGCATCCATGGTCTCTTAGTTTCTGCAGCACATCTATCCAAGACCTTCTAGCTTTCATGGTTTAAAAATATGGAACGCTTCACGAATTTGCGTGTCATCCTTGCGCAGGGGCCATGCTAATCTTCTCTGTATCGTTCCAATTTTAGTATATGTGCTGCCGAAGCGAGCACGGAGGTTTCTCTTTTTTAAACTGGATCTTTATTAATTTTGATAGTAACCATAGCTTATCTTCTTCTGTGGAAACAAGAACAAAATCTTTTCCCCAATGTAGCACATCCGCTGGTTTCTATTCTGAGGTCAACACATCTGTGAAATACACAAGCTGGTTTAATTCAGATTTTTCTATTATCCAATGTCTCTCTCTGCTGCTGTTCCTTTCTCATTAGTGTTAAGAAAATTCTAGGTTAATAAAGCATTATGCAATCTATTTCTGGGGGTATTTTCCATCCCTTTCTGTTTGTTCAGCATATCCTTTATAGTTTCTAAAAGTTTCTCATTCTTGACTCTGTTATCAAAACACTTTGTTAAGGTTATAATATGAGGAACAAAGCTATGTTCCATAAACACAAAAATATATGTACTGGGAATCTCATATTACCCTTGCAGAATTCCATCCATTGTGGAAACAAAAAAGTTGTTAAATACCTGAATGGTGATATTTTCTGTAATTATCTTGGAGTTTGTTTACAATTTTCAGATGTATTTATTTATTTATTTACTAATCAAATGAACTTACCTCCATTATAGTTTTTAGAAAATTGTTGTATGTATAATAACCTTTATTGGCCAGCAGGTGACATGGTTATGGACACAGGGTGAAGAGTCACGACAGGAGGTGGCAAGGCAGGTCCTAATACCTGAATTACCTGAGACTTGATTACTAAGAAATTTAGTTAATTAATTAAGAGAAGCACAACAATTACTGGCTGAAGATCAGGTCAGGAGTTCTTGGATCCCACCTGGGAATGCAAACCAGAGAAGCCTGTGCTCCCAGAGTAGTAGCTGGAAACTAACCACGTGGGTGGGCAAGAGGAAAATTGCCAAGTTGCTGTGCAGCACGCCAGTCAAATGGTTTTCAGCTGTGCAACAAAAGGGTAGCTCAGCTGTGGGGGGGGGGTAGGTCAGCTGTATGGGTAGTTCAGCAACATGGACTCTAGCCATGTAGGCAACAATCTGTTGCAACTTGAAATAGTTTCACACTACCCCTGAGTGGAGTAAAATAAAATTTATTTATCAGGGGGCAAACTCACAGAATTTGCAATCCTCTGTGTGCTCTTGGAACTGGTGCTGAATCCAGAATCCAAGGGGCTCATGTATTCCTCTATATCTGCATATATAGTACCCAAGACCATGCTCAAAGTGGGCCAGCTTCCCAAAAGCCATTGGTTGAAGGAATTGCCACAGCAATATATTAAATGTAATAAAGGATAATTTTACACTTAATAATTACTATGGAACTCCAGTTTCCTTCTGTGACAAAGCAGGATTTTTTTTTTAATTTGGAGATCTAAATTAAATGAAAACTGGTAAATGCTTTCTTCTTTTCATCTTACCATGTATTCTAAACATCAAGCCTCCTGTGTGCATCTAGGCAAGTCTAAATTTAAAAACATGAAGCTAAACATTATCCATCTTTTTTTGTGTGTATATAATAATATTTTTGGGTGTGCTCAGTAAAATTGGTTTTAGGGTTGGAGAGATGGATCAGGGGTTAAGAGAACTGATTGCTCTTCGAGAGGTCCTGAGGTCAATTTCCAGAGACCACATGGTGTCTCACAACCATCTGTAATAAAATATGGTACCCTCTTCTGGTGTGTAGGCATGCATGCATGCAGAACACTGTATACATAATAAATAATTATATATTTAATAAAATAAAATTGTTTTTAGTGTTACTCATGGTACTAGAATGTAGAAGGGGATTAGATTTATAAAAGTGTATGTTTTCCATTTATTTCATTTTATATGTACACCTGTGTTTCCATATGTGGGTATGTGCACCATATTTATGCAGATTTACATGCCAGCCAGAAAAATGCTATGATAATCTATGGAACTGGAGTCACAAGTGGCTGTGAGCTGTCTGACATGGATGCTGAGAAGTGAACTGGGGTCCTCTGGAAGAACACAGTCATTCCTAACACCTGATCTACCTCTCCAGCCTCAGAAACTCAATCATTTAACATCATAGTTAAAAAACATCCTTTGAAGCATTACTTCCCTTAGAGTTTTATAAACATGAAGTTTCACTTTCTTACAATATATTATAATTATTATGTGTCTCCTTTCTTTTGTAAATATATTGGTCACATATTTTATTTCTTGCCTGTAGTCATTTGATATACAATTATTTTGTAGTATGTTTATGGCATGCTTATCAAATTATCATTGATTATTTGTTATAATTTTATGATACAAAATTGGACCTCTGTGGTGTAGGAGGTCCTTCTTTCTATGTATTGTTTTCATTGGTTAAATAAAGAGACTGCCTTGGCCTTTTGATAGGGCAGCCCTTAGGTGGGCTGAGTAGACAGAACAGAATGCTGGGAAGAAGGTAGAGTGGCAGATCCATATTTCTCCTGCCCAAGATGGAGATGGTTAGATTCATGCCAGTAAGCCACAGTCAAGTGGGGATATACATTTATGGAGATGGGTTAAACTAATATGTGAGAGTTAGCCAATAAGGGGCTGGAGATAATGGACCAGGCAATATTTCAATGAATACAATTTCCGTGTGGTTGTTTCGGGTGTAAGCAAGCCGGGCGACTGGGAGCCAGGTGACAGGACACAGCCAAGATTGGCTGGGACGACAAGGACCCCGCTCACCTCTTACAACACCTCTGCTGATTTATTATACTATAATCCTATGAAGAATGCTCAACCCTTTCTGGTTGTGTGATGAAATGTTCCCAGCATGATAGGCCTGCACTATAGTAACTGTCATCAAACTTGGATAGAGAAAGAATGTTTTAACAAATTCTCATGGATACTAATGTTGAATCAAATTATTCATGATAATTTTATTTAAATGTTTAATCCCATAGAGTTTTAAAAGTGCTTGTCCATGACCATAAAATGAAAGCAAAAGACAAGATGTCAAACAAAATTACAATCCTGTTAGAATTTAAATAAATTATATTAACAAGATAGTGACATTGTTTCCCTAAGCTTTAATTTAGATTTATAGAGAAATAGATTTGCATATTTTGTATTTCATATGGGACTTACTTAACTATTTGGATTGCTAGCATGGTGGACAAGCAATTACAATATCTTTTTTGTCAGGTAGTAGTGACACGCACCCTTAATCCCAGTAAATAGTAGGTAGAGACCGGTGGATCTCTGAGTTGGAGGTCAGCCTGATCTACAGAGGTAGTTCTAGAATAGACAGGGTTACACAGAGAAACACTATTTTGAAAAGCCAAAAACAAAAACAAAACAAAAGAACCCCAAATCTTTATTAAGACTACTATTGCTTTTCAATGCCTCATTTACTTCATCATATTAAAAGACTTATTTTTATTTAAGTGTATTAATGTGTGTGTGTGTGTGTGTGTGTGTGTGTGTGTGTGTGTGTGTGTGTGCTTGGGTGTGTGGTACGCGTGTATGCATGTGTACCACCACCTGTGTGCTGGTGCCTGTGGAGACCAGAAAAAGGCATCAGACCCCCTGGAGCTGGAGTTACAGGCAGTTGTAAGCAGCTTGCTCTGGGTATTAAGAAACAAACTCAAGCCTTCCTCAAGAACAGCAAGCACTTTTAAACATCGTGCCATCTCTCCCTTTATTTCATTTTATCTGCTAACTCATCATTCTGTTAAGTAGTTTAGTGGTACATAACAAAATATATTATTTTAATAAAAATAAATTAAAAAAATATTTATTGACTAATCACTATTAAATTTTTAGGCAACTCAGTGACGTTAATTAAATTTGCTCCTGTTATTATTTCAGTGTTTTCAAATAATATGATAGGTAATTTACATTTTCTAGTCTAGGAGTTTTCTTAGAAATGACTGTAGAATTTACAAGAACACCGTTGGGTACCTGGCAGCAGTACCTATGTTTGAATACATGTATGTGTTGATGTGTATTATTCTAGATAATTTAGCTAAAGGGTAGGTTTATGAAATAACTACTACAATTAAGTAACAGAAATATCTTAGTACCAAAATCTTACTTTTTCCTCAAACATCTCTTTAATATTTAAATACATTCCCCCAATCCCTAATATTTCCAATATGTCTATATATTTTTATATGATTTAAAGACTATTATATACATGAGCTCATGTAGTAATATTTTTATTTACTTTTTAATAATCTCATATTCTGATCATATTTACCCCATATTACCCCTTTCTAACTCCTCTCAGGCCCCTTCCACATGTCCCTTTCCCAACTTTCAGTCTTCTCTTTTTAACTCTCTGAACTCACATCTACACATGGGTGTGAGGCCATCCGTTGGACATGGGAAATCTATGAGCGATCACATCCATGAAGAAAAATTATTGATTCTTCCCCAGCTGCCAATAGTCCGTCATCTAGGTGTGCGACTTAGTGAGCCATTCGTTAATTCATGACAGAATGTTCATTGACTTGCTCTGCTTCAGAATTTGTGTGTAAGCCTCACATGTGATATGACTTCATGTGAAGGTAATTGCCCTCTAATTTCTAAGAGACATTGATTCACAGAAATCCCAATCTATGGCTCTTACCATCTGTCTACTCTCTCTTCCTTGTTGCTCCCCAGGACCCACAGAGACTGAGTGAGAGAGCTGTTGCATTTAGGACTGAGCACTCCTAGTCACTTATTCTCTGCACTCTGATCAGCTATGAATCTCTGTATTAATTTACACCCAGTGCAAAAAAAACAGATTCTTTGATGAGGTCTTTGAATTGCTATTATCTATAGATATTAAAGGTAAATATTTATTTATTTATTTGTTTTCATATTCTTTTATTTTTCATTCAAAAATTTACACTTCATCCCCTTCTCCCAGTCCCCTTCCACTCCCCCCCACCCCTCCTCCCCCTCTCCCCCGCTTCCTTAAAAGAGGACATGTTGCCCTGCCCTATGGGAAGTTCAAGGCCCTCCCCACTCCATCCTGGCCTAGGAAGGTGTACATCCAAATAGACTAGGTTCCCAAAAAGATAATACATGCAGAAGAGATAGGTCCTAGTGTCATTGTTGATGGCTTCTCAGTCTGCCCCTTTGGCAGCCACATTCAGAGAGTCCGGTTTGATCATATGCTCGTTCAGTCCCAATCCAGCTGGATTTGGTGAGCTCCCATTAGATCAGGCACACTGTCTCAGTGGATGGACCAGCCCCTCATGGTCCTAACTTCCTTGCTCATCTTCTCCCACCTTCTGCTCTTCGACTGGACCTTGGGAGCTCAGTCCATTGCTCTGATGTGAATGCGGCTCTCTGTCTCTATCTCCATCCATCGGACGAAATTTCTATGGTGGTTTGGAAGCAAACAAGATCGCCAGGCAAAAGTTGGAAGCACGGGGGTGGGGATGGAGGTGGGAGTACGAGGGGTGAGGGAAGGGGAGAGGGGGAAGGAGAAGGGAGAAGGGAAGGACTGGGGAGAGCTTGTGGGAGTGGGAGGGTGGAGATGGAGGAAAGGTGGATATTGGAGAAGGGAATAAGATATCTACATTAAGGGAGTCATTTTAGGACTGGCAAGATACTTGGTTCTAGAGGGGATCCCAGGTGTCCACGGGGATGTCCCCAGCTAGTTATTTGGGCAGCAGAGGAGAGGGTGCCGGAACTAGCCTTGTCCCATAGTCACATTGATGAATATCTTGATCACCACCAAAGGTAAATATTTAAAAAGCAGTTTGAGTCTATTTTCATTTAAAAAAAAATGAAGCACACAATATTTTAAGAATGGCTTTTTTCTTTCAGTAAAATGTCTTTGAGTTCAGTTAAAGCATTCACAGTTTATCTATAGTATATCTCCTGCTGAGTGGGAGTACTCTGCTAAATAGGTTATCCAGTTTATTTAAACATTCTCCCATGGAAAACCCTTGGATTATTGCCAAGTTTTGATACTTTTATAAACAGAGCTTTACAAACATTGCCTCGTGTTTGTACGCATCAGTGCGAACCTTAGTTTCACCCACCAGTTAGATTGTTGAGTTATATGGTGAGTACAGTTTTATTTTATAGGACATTTCCATAGTAGTTTTCCAGAACACTTATGCTGTTTTACATTCATAACAATATTATGTAAATGAGTCAGTCTTTCTACATTCTCATCAGCATTTGGAATTATCACTATTTTATATTTTACAACCCTTCCAATTTAGATGATACTCATATAATCCCATCTAGTCATTGCATATAGATTTTTTAAAAAAGATTTTATTTTAATTTTTGCTTGTATGTGTATGGATGTCACATGGATGCCAGTGGAGGTCAGAAGATGAAGTTGGAGCCACTCTAGCAGAACTTATAGGTAGCTGTGTGTTGCTCTACATGAGTGCTAGAAACTAAAGCTTGGTCCTCTAAAAGAGCAGCAAATGCTTTAAAATGCTGAACCATCTCTCTAACTATTTGTATACTTTATCCACCATCTCATTTCCCTCAATGGCTATGGTGTATTTTTTTCTAGTCTAAGATGAAGTTTCTTGTTTTGTACTTATTTACATCACAGTTTCCATTGTAAGTAAATGCAATGCATTTTCAGAGCAGACACAGAGATAATATTCAAATATTCTTGCCCATTATTCTTAGCTAAGTCCTTTTGTAGGCTTTGACTCACCCATAAGGACATCATGGCCAATGAGGGGGCAGGGAGCAGATACAAAGTCTTGACCTCATTGGGTTAGCTTTAGAAAAAATCTAATGTAAATTTCAGCTCTGGGGTGAGGTCCTACAATTGCTTTTGCTTCAACTTTTGCCCTCCTGTTTGCTTGCAGGTTCATCATTCCTGGGAGTATGCTGCAGCTATTCTCAAATTGGCAAGTCTCCCTCTGACTATATTTTCTGGCTTTTACTGCTGTTCTACTTTCACTTCTGTTGCTGTGATGAAAATATCCTGACACTGAGCAACTTAAGGGAGAGAGGGTTTGTTTTAGCTCATAGTTCAAAGTTTTATCCCATTCTGAAGGAAAAATCGAGGCGGTAGGAATTTGAAGTAGCAAGTTACATCACATCACAGTCAAGAGCAGAGTTATGAATGTACACATGCATAGTATTCAGCTGGCTTTCCCTACTCTTACATATTCTGGGGCACAAAGCCAGTAAAAAATGCTACTGACTTTTAGACTAAATATTTCCACAAAGATCGAGACAATCCATGTAGACACAACCATAGGCCAATCTGATCTCGACAACCCACAAGCAGGCTTCCATCCCAATTATTCTAAGGTTGTGTCAAGTTGACAATTAATACCTACCATTAAGCCTATTTAAAATAATAAAATTGTCAAAATATTAATGCACACCTCTAAAAGCTGTTGTGTATACAGAATATGGTTTAGGATACATCATAATTATTATAATAGGAAATTTTAGGACCATGTCCCAGACCATCAACTTATGCCATAAAACTCAGGATAATAACTGAGATATTTTTATATATTTTAAAAGTAAGTGCCAGACACACACATATAGAACTTTAAAAGTCTATCAGACAGTTCCTGCTTCAATTCCATCACTATCACCATCACCTACCTCCAAGTCCTATAAAAGACTAGGAATCTTAAAGAAGATTGCAATGAATTTTTACAAATATAGATCTACTTGGCTTCCCTCTCTGTCTCCCACCCAACTACATCCATAAGACTGTGAAGTGTGGTAAAGAAGAATTGGGGAAAACTTACAGGAAACATGGGAGGATTTTGGACATATTTGAACAAAGAAACCAATACGCACTTCTCACTAAGGGAATTCTAAAGGAGGGAAGCAGGGTGGATCTGTTTGTCATGGTAAGGATAGGGAAGAAGCAGACAGTGTTATGCAAGCATCAGGTCTGCTGGTCAAAGGGACATTTGTTTCCAGTGTAAAACAAAGCACTATAGAGCACAGCTATACCACCTATCACAGTGACTTTCTACATGGTAAAAATGTGTAGTAAAAGGGTGTGGATGATGGCACCAATACATCAAGCACTGAGAGAAGAAACCCATAAGAAGCTAGCTAAAAATGGCGCTTCTTCTTCAGGGGATTAAACAGTGTATGAAGTGTCTTCAGAATAAATATCCAAGATAGAAAACAAGATCCTACAAAAGGTGATTGTCTCCTAAAGGATGGACATCTGCCAAATCAACCCCTGCATTTTAATGACAACTTTTAAAATTGATTTTTCTCTCAAATCTAATTCTAATAGAAACAACAACAGGAATTTAAGAATATAGTGGCAGTTTTACAACATACCTCAAAATTCTTTGACATTTATCTTATAAAAAACTGTCATTTAGAAGCTAGAGCAGTGGTCAGGTTTCTTGAAGGCCCTTTGAAGGCCTGGTACTATTACTGAGAAAAATGTACGTACTTGGAGGCTCGAATACACTGTTTTGTGTTCTCAAACTGGATAGGATGGCATGAGCTGATCTATAGTTCTTGAGTGCTAAATAGACCTCAACAGAATGAACTTTATAATGGTGAAATTCCACATAGTCTAGATTCACCCTTTCCAGAATGTGTCTGTCTTCACAGACAGAACATATTCCCTTCTATTAAAGAAGAAGCATTTCAAGCTTCCAGCTTGAAAGCATTAGGTGAGCAAAGCTTTTGTGCTAGTATAGTGACTAAGGGTTTATATTTTAGAGCCTCCTTAGATAGTGAGGCCCAACTCCTCTACAACTTTATTGCATGTCTGATGGCAGGACACATAGAATCCCTTTAGGAAAGATTTTCAAAATGACATCTCAAATCTCCTTGGGTCTGCTTGCAAATGGGTTATGGATTGACGATATCTCTGCCTTTGGTCACATCCAAGGATGTTTAACCCTATCAAGTTCTTGTTCTGATATTCAGTCAGCAGTGACACCATTTCCAATTAGTTTTGGGGAATCATGAAGTGTTCTTGTGAATTTCTATGGATAATTACTAATAAGATCTCAACTTTGTATGTGAAAGGGAAAATAATTTTTTTTCATCCATGAAGAAAAGGAATGAATGACATTTAACTTCCTTAGCCTTGCAGTGGATTAAAACTTCTGTGTCCAGGTTTTGGTGATGATTGCTTGTATTGCTGCATATATAACTTCTAGTTTTAAACTCAGTGTAAAACATCCTTGTTTAAAAAAGAGAGTGACCCTATTAAAGTCATCATCACCCTAGCTTGATATTCCAGTTAGACTATTTTGTTGACCATTTTTTTGTTTTTGTTTTTCTCTTTCTTTGTGCTCCCTATATCATGATTTTTTTTTCTGGGAGCAAAACATCTTTAGGTGCGCTTTCATTATATTTATGTGTAGTAAGAAGGCTCCTTGTTGGTTCCCGACCACTTAGTCCCAAAATAATCACACAGAAACTGTATTATTTAAATTACTGATTGGTCCATTGGCTCTAGCTTCTTATTGGCTAACTCTTACATAATAATTTAACCCATCTCCATTAATCTGTGCATCACCACGTGGTCATGGCCTACCAGCAAGGTTTTAGCACATCTTTCTCTGGTGGCAGCTCCATGGCTTCTCTCCAATTCCATCTCCTTTCTCCCAGCATTCATCTTAGCAAGATCAGTTTCTTTATTAATTAACCAATCATATATACAGCATACAGAGGGGACTCCCACATTACCTCTCTTTTTCTTTTTAAATAAAAAAAGAAGGTTTTAACTTTAATTATGTATAACAAAACAGTTATCAAGCAAGAATTACAGTTACAATATTTATACCAATTTTATCTTCTTTCTTAACTAAGGAAAACTATAACTATCAATTCTTCAACTCCATCAAAGACTCCAGAAGAAAAATATTACCTAAGTTAACTATAAGTTCATTGTAAGCAACTTCCAAAACTCTAAAATTGATAGAGACATCTCGATACCTGGACATACACCCAAAGTTCTTCTGTACCATTGGGGCATCCATCTTCAGCCTACAGGCCCATAGTATCCAGTAGACTTTTCTATGAAACAGGAAATTTTAAAGACAGGTCCACCTATATCAGCAGTTTTTCAGTCACTTTCTTTTGTATCCTGCAGAATGTTTGGCAGACTTTTTCATGAAGCAAGAACACTGAAGAACAGTCTCACCTTTCGGCAAGTTCAGCAGTCATTTCTCTGTGGGTACTGCATGTCCAGTTCATCAAACATTCCAGGCTAGACCAGTTTCTTGCTCAAATGGCTAACCAACTCCATAAAGAGCCTCTTTGATGCCCATCTTCCTCTTGAAGTTATCAGTGCTGCCAGGAACAGATGTATCTTATTGTCATGAAAAGTCGTAAGTTCCTAAACATTTTAAATGCCATAATCTGTCATCTTTGAAAGGTTCAAAGAATGCCTATACATCTGAAATGTATATCTATACATCTAGAAAATCTAACTAACATTACTACAAACTTGACTATTATAGATGACTATCTATTATATTACACTTTTAAATGAGCTGCACAAACACAAATCCTTAATCAAGAGCAGAAATATATATATACATAGCATAACAAAATTGACCTTAAATTTGTATCAATAAACCAAGATCCATACCCATGCAAATCTTTATATCACATCCCCCATTAAATGTAAAGAAACATTTATAAACAATATTTGGAAATATGGGCATAGTTCTGTCCAAACTTCTTCCTGCTGTTTATTGGAAAAAGCAATTTTTGAGGGGTGTTCAAGGCAACTTTTCAGGGGGTCTTAGTCCATTAAACCATACTAGTCTGGAAGGATTCCACAGTTGCTCATTCTCTATGAAAACAAAAGAAGAACCTCTTTTCGAAAGCAACATATCCTTAAATCCATATTTTGAAATCAAGTTACTTTTAAGATATATATGTTGGTTTAGCTTAGCAGCCCATACAATGAAATATCTCTCTGTACTTAGCTCCTTCACAGTCAAAAAATTCAAAGAAATAACAATAATACATAATCCAGACTCTCTGTGAATTTTTCTTCTTTACATGGCTTATTTTTTTTACTCCTTTTAATCTATGATTATATGTACTCTGTCTCTTTAAAGACTTTACCTTTTCCAAAAAAGCCATTTACTTCTTTTTTATAACTGTCTATATTCTTTTTCTTCTCTCACCCGAGCCTACATACATTTATCCAACACTGTCAGCCATCTATAGGTATTTTTTAAATCTGGATTTGTCTTTACTGCATATCTGTAATTATTTTCTGACCAGAAGTACTTCTTAAAATGTTAAGCACTTAAGAATCTAAGCTGAAACATTGCTAGGGTATATATGGCACTTTCTGCTTGCCTTGCCCATTCTAACATGGCAGAGCTGCTCACAGCTTCCAAGAGCCATGTACACCACCTCACTTTCAGGCATGCAGCTGGCCCACATTGCCATCAAGCTGCAGCACACTTCTTACAAACCCCATCCAAATGCTCAGGTCTCCCAAAAGAGCCAGAGGTCTTGCTGGCAGCATTTTGTGTCTAGGGTTGCTTTTTAAACTTTCTTAGGTTTTAAATGGATTTACTCTCCCACATTAGCATGCCAATTTGTTGGAGGAGGAGGTTGCTTGTTGGTTCCCGCCTGCTCAGCCCCCATATAGTCACACAGAAACTATATTTTTTAAAACACTGCTTGACCCATTAGCTCTAGCTTCTTATTGGCTAACTCTTACTTATTAATTTTAACCCATTTCTATTAATCTGTATATTGGATGTGGCTGTGGCTTACTGGGTAAAGTTCCTTCTAGCTCCAGCAGGGCTACATGGTTTCTCTCTGACTCTGCCTTTCTTCTCCCAACATTCAGTTTAGTTTTCCCCGCCTACCTAAGTTATGCCCTGCTATAGGTCCAAAAAGTTTCTTTATTCATTAATGGTAATCAAAACATAAAGAGGGAAATCCCACATCATTCGTTTCTTTTTGTTTTCTTTTGAGTTTCACCAGCACAATCTCTGTACCTATGACTTTGAAACTATATATTGGAGACTAATAAGTAAAAGACAATGATTACTCCTACTGTAATGTGGGATGTCCTTCTGTGTGCTTTTTATTGGTTAATGAATAAAGTTGTTTGGGTGAATGGTTTAGCAGATTAAAGTCACATGGGAAATCTGAACAGAGATATAGAGAGAGGTAGGCAAAGTCAAGGTGATGCCATGTAACTGCCAAAGGAGGATGCTGGAACCTTATCAGTGGGCCACAGTCTTATGATGATACATAGATTAATAGAAATGGGTTAATTTAAGATGTAAGAACTAGCCAAGAATATTCCAAAGCTATTGGCTAAACAGTGTTGTAATTAATATAGTTTCTGTGTAATTATTTGGATCTGGGTGACTGGGAAACTAACAAGCAGTCTCTGTTTACACTTCTGAAGAATCCATCAGTAGCTAACAGATTAGCAGGAAGGGATAGACTCCTTTGAGGTCCCCCTACCCCCCTATGGTTTATGACTGACCATAGACAGGTCCAGTCTTGTACAGCAGTAGCTGCTGTGATATTATGATGGCATTATGTGGACTGTGTATTTTTCAGAATTAGTGTTCACAGCCGTTCTCTCTATGTTCTCGCCCTTAGTTGCTTTATGTCCCATCTTAAATGATTTGAGACTCAAGCAGTCTCACTATTTCTTTCTTATAATATATAATTCATTTTCATCTTATTAGACAACTCAAAAAGGTTTGCCTTTTCCATTGATTATTTCAGTCAAGAGGATTTCAATTTATGCTCCATGAAAACTATGAGTATAAGATTGACATTCTAAAACTAAAATTTATAATCTGTGTTGAAACAAGAATCTGATACTAGCTATGGAGGTTTGAATAACATGTAGGAAAAATATTCTACTTATATGCTATAGAAACCTTCCCTACATATGTCATTTATTAAGATCTACATTTCACCAGCTGGAGTTTCTTTTGGTTTAAGAATTTCACATGCTTTATCATTTTAAATTAGAAGTTGTTTGGCTAAGACCCTATGGTGGTTAATTATGCTACTTGATTGAATTGAGTGTATGAATGATTAGTAAAGGATGTCTCTGGGTGTCTGTGAGCATGTGTTCAGGGAGGACTAACTACTTGTAGGAAAGCTTGATTTGAATATGGATGGTGTCATATCATGACCAGAGTCTCAGGTGGAGTAAAAGAGAAAGAGAGAAACACATCATCATAAGCTCTCTCTGTATATCTCCTGCTGTGGGTGCATGGTACTGCCCTGCTATGCCATGCAATATCTTCCCTGCAGTGGTGACTTGAAATCTCTGAGACCATGATCCATAAATGTTTTTTGCTTTGTTGCTTCCAGGTATTTTCTAATACCAATGGAACATACAACCACTAGAGATGATTCTGCAATGCTTCAGGTTAAGGTGAATTTGTCTCACTCAAGAAAATTCACTTTAAAGTAAAAAGATTTATTCATCCCCCCCATTTATTTCTCTTTGTATATGTGCCTGTGCCTGTGCCTATGCCTGTGTGTGCAAGCATGCATGTGTGTGTGCACATGCATGAATGTTTAGGAACCCATAAGGGCCAGAAAAAGGTAGTTGTAACCCCTGCAACTGGTGCTATGGGGTGTGACCTATCTAATGCAATGATATGAACTAAACCCATGTCCTCTGTAAGTGCAATGCACACTTTTAAGCACTGAGCCATCTCTCTAGGAGAGAAAATTAAACCTAAAAGTGCTGGGTCGTATGAGTAAACATTTCTGCAGAAAGGCAATAGAAGGAATGTGAGGGAACATAAACACACAAACAGTGTTCTTTTTAGAAAACGTACATATGAACAATAAACACTCTCTATTTCACTAGTACAGTATTGGTTCTTTCTCCCTCCCTCCCCACCTTTCTCATTGTCACAGTCCTCATTATATTTCTTCACCTTCTTTCCCAGAGTAGATCACAAGTCAGCAGGTGAAGTAGTTGTTGAAGTAGAAGCAGTGATCTCTGGAAACCTGACAGCACAGGAGGAACTAGGTGGATGTTGTGTTATAATATCAACAGTATTTGGAAATCAAAGAATTCGTATTTTATTACTGTTTTCTACTTCCCAAGCAGCTCCATTCTATGAAAGTGCTTCTGGATAAAGTAGGGTGTCTGTGGAGGGTGATGGGCTTGGCAGATATTACAGTAACAATTTGTTGCAGAGCTTTCTAGCACACACCATTTGTCATACTTTCTAAGTAAATACAGAATTTCGAATCTCCTTTACAATTCTAAAGTGTTGCCTTTCTTCCACAGTAAATGGAGGCTATAAATGAAAAAAAAAGATAATAAGTTTTTTTTATTCAGTCTGATTTCACCCTCTAGGCAGTATAGAGTTTTGGTTTTCTATATAATAGTACAGAATTAATGGGCTGCAGATATAATGAGTGAAATTGATTGCAGCTTCTAATTCATTTGTGGCTTCTATTGACACTTGAAGATTTTCTAACTCAGTGGCTCATAAGGCCACATGTAAGAATACCAATATCTGAGACCCTACATTTTCTTTTGATGAGAGCATTTTGGACACTGTAAAACTGGTCTTACTTTAAAACACTCAAATGACCTACTTGGCAGGAAGTCAGTATTTATTTACATCCTCATTCATACCAGAGTAGAATAAATAAACCTTGGGTTTGGACTTTATCCTTTATCTGGAAGAATTGTTCTCCCTTTCTATAACCCTTATTTCTTATATATGAAACTTATGTCTATGAAATAAATGATGGCCTGAAGATTCTGTATTAATTTCAAGCCCATCCTCATCTCTGAGCTGCAGTCCAGATGGCTGAGATTCAATTTGTTTTTCTTCTCTTAGGTGTCACTGAGCTTAAATTGTTTTCTGCCCATCCAAAAGATTTCTCTCCCTTAATGTTATGGAGGAAGATGAACTACTCATTGAGCTGACAGGAGTAAGAGTAGTAGGATTAGTTTGGTTTCAGAAGTGATATATGGCTGTAGGGCATACAATCTACAGAGATTCCTATGCTGGGACAATAGTTAGTCTATCACAGCTGCTGCCATTATTTTTCAGTGCACAAATCTGCAGGCTGCGTGTCAAGGTCAGCTATGACTATTTTCAAATTCTCTGTTCATGCTATCAATAAAATCAATTAGCCATGTCTTCCAAAGTACATAGCATTTATGTATGTGTGTGTGTGATTGTGTACATGCATGTGTACATGTGTGTGTAAACAAGTGTGAGCCAGTGTTTGATATCAGGTATCTTCCTCAATTTTTCTCCAAATTAATATTGAGGATTTATCTTAATTATGTGAATATGTCTGTGTCTCTGTGCAGGTCTTTGGACATAAATGCGGGTTCCCATAAAGGCCAGAGCCACTGTTTCTGAAGTTAAAGGTGGTGTGAGCTGCCTGACATGTGTGCTGGGAACTTAACATGGATCCCCTGGAAATACAAGTGCTCTTAACTAGTGTGTCACCTTCCCCAGAGAATCCAACTTGTTTTCTGAGATGGGATTTCTCACTGAACCTATAGCTTGCCAAGTCACCTATACTAGATGACAAGCAGACCCCAGGGATGGCCGTACTCCCACCTTCCCAATGGTGGGATAACAGATAGCTGGCATTATATCTAGGATTCTTTACATGCTTTCTAGGGATCAAATGTGGGTCCTCAAGTTTGCACTTCATTGGTTAAACTATGTTCACTGTCTTTTGTATGGTAGTGTAAAGGGAAGCAGAAAGGATCAGTTAACTGTAAGTATTTGGGGGAATCAAAGTAAGTTAAGAGAAGCCTAGACAAAATATAAAACTGTTTTATTCTTTAAAATAATACTTCTTATTACACTTATTTTGAGTTAGTATAAATCCAATACCCTGAAAGTTAATGGCAATTGTAAATAGCACATCATTAGATAACTCAGTGTTCTGAATCACATTCTACTATTTCAGGATGATTATTCATTAGTGTGACTGTTGTTCCTCACAGCTTACATTGAGCTTTAGAACATTTTCTTTATAGGTATTGAAAATTAACTTCTGCCATCTTTATTGTGTAAAAGTAGTTGTGCTCAGAGTTAAGGGTACCCCTACTCCAGCTGTTAGTTCATTGACTCCAACATCCTTCTGTGATGACCGTTTTCCATCATTATCGTGGCATATGGACTTGAAATATATATTTTCTTGTGATGTACTAGGGACATTGACAAAAATCCCTAGCCAACAAATGAAACAAAACCTTCAAGTCTATTTGGATTCTACCTGTTATTAATTTTGTGACCTGGGGAAATGACCTAAAGTTTACTAAAGTTCACTTATTTAATCTGCACAAAGAGGTTTTGAAGATTCCTAGTGTGTCTCTGTTTCAGGTATTTACCATTTTGTAATAAAACATCCCAAATTCAAAAGAATAGATATTTATGGTTTCTTTTGATTTATAATCCATGATAGAATCCAGACAGAATTATGCAGAGAGTTTCTTCTGCTGTTATTGCCTAGATGAAGTAAGCAACTCAACTTCATTTAGCTATAGATACTGAACTAAATTAGAAGGTTCAAGAAAGTTGCCCTAACAATTAGGTACTCAGGAAAATCTAAATTTATTTTTTCCTCATTATTCAATATTCTATCCTTGTCTTCTTTTCAATATATAGCTGGATTCCAAGAAAAAGGAGGATGAGATGTATTGACAGAGGTTTTTGTCCCACCTGGTGCTGCAGCCACTCAGTCTCAAAGAAACACAAGAGGCCTACATTAATTATAAACTGCTTGGCCTATTTGCTCAGGTTTTCTTATTAACTAACTCTTACATCTTACATTAACCCGTAATTCTTGTCTGTGTCAGCAATGTGGATTGGTACCTTTATCAGTGAGGTATTCTCATTTTTCTTCCTTTGTGTCTGGGTGATGACTGCAGCCTGAGCCTTCCCTCTTTCCAGAATTCTCCAATTCTAGTGTTCCTGCCTAAACTTCCTGCTTGGTTAATGGCTAATCAGCATTTTATTAAATTATTAAAAGCGGCAAATCTTTACTACAAAGTACAAGATCATTGTCCCACAGCACCCCCCCCTTTTTATCAAAACAAGAACTGTGAATCTCATCTCCTTTGTTTAGATTTCTTTTTGACCATTATCCATAACAACTCATAATCAACAGTCTAAACAAAGAAAAGCATCCATAATCCATTTTGGGGGAATGTGGGCAAAGTTTTCTAGGATACTTCCTGCTGATTGGGGGTGTTGATAAACATATGGGAACTTAAGGAAAATTTAGAATTATGGTCAAGTCCTGATTGGAATATTCTGTGAGACATGATCATCTCAAAGAGCAGTTTTGAGGCTGTTCTGGATGTAGAACTCAGAGGAAACTCCAAGAGAGGTCCTCTGATATGATGGATCATCTAGTCATCCATTCCTAGAAGAGATTTTTCAAGGGGTCTTCCTTGGTCAAACCTGATTTTTCTTAACCTAGAATGAATCCACAGCCTCTCATTTCCTGTGGAAACAAAAGCAAAACCTCTTCTCCAAAGTAACATATCTTTTGATTTAAATTTTGAAGTCAAGGCATTTTATATATATATATATGTTTAATCCAGCAGCATTTATAATCAAATGTCTTTAGCAGGCTGTTGCTCCTTCCTCAACAGTCAAACAATTCAAAGACAATACAATAACATACAATATCCAGATTCTCTGTATATGTTCCATCTTTATGTGGCTTTATTTTAAACTCTATTTCTATTATTTTTATTTTTAATTTTTGAACTTCTGAATCTATCTTTCCTATATATCTCTCTTCTTCTGACTACATGAGTCTTTAATTTGCTGAACAATATGGCTAGGATCAAAACCATGACTTTGATGACTGGATCCACCCCATTCCTCAGCTTTCTGAGAATCTAGCTTCATGGTGGAGGTACTGGCAGTAATCATGTTTATTGCCACAAATCTATGGAGTTTTAAGGTACCTTCCACCACCAAGAAGCGTGCTGTCAACTACTCATAAATACCTTTTAAGTGCTTTGTGGCAGGGCTTCTTAAAAGGGCTACAAATTTTTGCAGCTAAAGCTGTGTCAGGAAGCCTCTCTTAAATGAGAAGCACTTTCCTCTAGCAAACATATCCCACCTGAGAAAATGCTGTAACTAAGAAGCTGTGCTTAACTCTGTTCTTTTGTGTCTAGAATTACTTCTCAAGCTCTCTCATGTTTTTTGTGGATATAATTGTCCACATTGGCACTGTTTGTTGACAGAGGTTTTTGTCCCACTCAGTCCCACAGCAAAACACACAGAGTCTTACATTAATTATAAACTGGTTGGTCTCTTAGCTAAGGCTTTCTTATTAACTAACTCTTACATCTTACATTAACCCATAATTCTCATCTATGTCAGCTATGTAGCTTGGTACCTTTATCAGTGAGGCATTCTCATCTTTCTTCCTCTGCATCTGGGTGACAGCTGCAGACTGAACTTTTCTTCTTCCCAGAATTCTCTTGTTCTGGTGTCCCCGCCTATACTTCCTGCCTCACTACAAGCCAATCAGCATTTTATTAAAGCAGTACAAGTGACAAATCTTTACAGAGTGCAAGACCATTGTCCAACAGTAGAGTTGTGAGATCTCTTACAGGCTACATTGAACTGTTACAACTCAGTCTTCTACTGGGCAAATTAAACTTAAAATCTAGTATAGGTATAATAGATTATGTGTATAAACATGTCTCTCAGTGTGTGTGTGTCTGTGTGTGTCCCTATGTGTGGTTTCTCTCTTGTTCTTTCTCTCTCTCTCTCTCTCTCTCTCTCTCTCTCTCTCTTTCTTTGTGGGTGTATGTGTGTGTGCTATGTACTTATGGTGTATGCAGAGACCAGAGAGGGAGACTGCATGTCCTGTTCTATGTTCTGTGTCTTAGTCTTTTTGACATAAAGCCTCTCATTGAACAAGGAGCTAGGCTAGTGGCTACTTGTCTGAGCAATCCTCCTGTCTCTGTGTCCCATAGCAATAAGACTATATACATGTAGGTGGCCATATCTATCTTTTTACATTAGTGTTGGGATCTCAGATTACATCTTCATGTTTTTCATTACAGTGTTCTTCACCACTGAGCCATCTCTCTCATCCCAGATTCCATTTGTACTTGGGCAGAAGTAAACACATGCAGACAGGAAAGTGATTAATAACAATTACCTTAGGAAGCTCCATGGCAGAGCCCCTTAGATGGCAATTGTGTTCACTCAGCAAGAGATTATAGATTGTGTTTTCCAACTAAATAATTATTGGTGTCTGCTGTATTCAAGAACTGTTTTATACTAGAAAGTATAGTTCTGAACAGACCAGATAGTATTTTATGCTGCACACTAGCATGGAAAACAGATACCAACTCAATAATTATGCAGATAAACATTATATTAAAGCATGAACAAGAGTTATGAAGGAAAACAGCAAAGTTACAGTTCAATAGTTAAATAAGTAATAAGTCAGAAACAGCATCAGAACAATAGGTGTTTGTTTTCAGAGTTATAATATAAATTTAAGGGAGCCATGTGGAAAAACACACAAAGCAAGCACATTAGAATCAGAAGCAAGTGTGTGATTTGTCCCTAAGACATAGATCAAGCACAGATGATCACTGTGGCTGTGGCTGGGCAGCAGTGTTTGGGGAGTGACAATCTGCTGATGCTGGTTACGAACAAAGGGTTATGACAGTGAATTTTCTCCATTTTATTGAGATACTTAAAGCCAGTTCCATCAAGTGTTAGCCAGAAAGAATATTAGATTGTGGCTGGTAACATATAGAAATTTCAAAGAGAATTTTGGGTTTTTTTGTTGTTGTTTGTTTGTTTTGTTATGTGTGTTCTTGCATTCAAGAACAGATGGTGTGATTAAAGAGGAAGAGAAGTAATAGGGTTTCAAAAGTAAAAATTCAAAGACACGTGCTTTAACCAAGTCTAGCTTCCAAACTTGTATGATTCGTATTATTATTACGATAGCTTAACATAGCTAAGTGAATCTGACTCTACCTGAATATTAAATCGGCACTAGGTCTACAAATGAAAAGTCACATAAATTAATATTTTAATTAAGTTCACAAAACCCTCATGAGAATGATTATGCTTTAAGTTATTATTTTTGCAGAACAAAGAATGTGTTCCAAATGTGATTTTTCTTTTCCCATCAAAAGAAGCAGAACCCAAAAGCAAATGATAAATTCAAAGCCAGACATTTAGTACAGGCTCTAAATCACTGGAGATATCTATGCTTGGTATGAAAAGAATAATATGAGAAAGATACACCACCTCTTGATGGATGGAAATGATGTGCTTAATAGTATGTCATACCAGTTTTCACAGAGTTGTGAACTCAGACTTATGTGGGATTCCCCTCTGTATGCTGTGAATATCATTGGTTAATAAAGAAACTTTTGGGCCTGTGATAGGGTAGAGCAGAGCTAGGCAGGGAAAACTAAACTGAATGCTTTGAGAAGAAAGATGGATTTAGGGAGACACCAGAGGGGAAAGGCATGAGTTGCCAGCTGGAACCTTGCTGGTAGGCTATGAGCCTCATGGTAAAATACAAAATAACAGAAATGGGTTAATATGTAAGAGTTAGCCAGAAATACACTTAAGTTATTGGCCAAAGAGTATTGCGAATAATATAGATTCTGTGTGATTATTTTGGGAGTCTTGGTGGCCGGGAAATGAACAAGCAGCCTCCAACAACACAGACCCATGGCATGGATTTAATAAGCATACAAAGGTGTTTCTGATGCTGTCATATTTATAGTCTTGTTGAGTGAGGAGACACACTCCAGAAGAACTAAGAATGCCTAAGTCACATATAAATGAGGAATGGATAATGCAGTTATATTGACAAAAACAAACCTGTGAAATTGAGAAGAAAGTCTCGCATGTACACATAGATAAGAATCATCAGAAGTATTTAAACCTAACGGGTAACTGTTAGCTTTTAAAAGACTTAGAGAGTGTGTGTGTGTGTGTTTGTGTGTGTGTGTACACGTGTGTGCAGACATGTGTGCATGTGTATATAGAAGGCCAGGTAACTTCATTTTCAGAGCTGAAGTAACAGGAGGCTGTTAGCCTCCATGATGGTACTGAATTATAGCCCTTTGGAAAGCTGGACACTCTTAACAGTTCAACTGAAAGACCGTCACGGCGGAGGTCTTCAATGGAGTGCCCCAGACTCAATAGCCAGACTGTCAGATGCAACAAGCAAGAGGTTTTATTTCTCGATTGTACAACCGGATGCTACAGCCCTCGGGAGACTGCGCACCCCGAACACCATAGCAAGCAAGTTTTTATAGGCAAAAAACACAAGTTTAACATGAATACATCCAAGATTGGTCTAGACTATCGAACCAGGGTTACAACAAGGGCAAAATTAACATAGTCCCCCCCCATTCTAAGAAAAACCTAAGTCTGTACAAAACATGTTTCTCTTAACTGAATGCTCCAGCTGCAACCTGTTTTGGCAACTTGTTGGTTTCCCGATGGGTGGGAGATAGGGGAACTAACTAGGGTTCAAGTAATGGACAAACTTGTTTATCACATTCTGTATTTTCCCAGTGCCTTCCTATATGGGTGACTTTAATTTTTAGGGTTGGAGTCTTTCAGAACCATCTCTGCAGTCACTGAAGGTACTGCTATAATCAGACACTGTTCTATCATAACCTTGACTTCTCCACACCCATGTCTTTCTTCCTCTCTCTACTGCAGTTAAAGACAGAACTATAGAAAAACAATTTCCATATTCTCCTTCCTTACTCACCAGGCTAACAATCAGATGAATCCAGACTGATGTTCAGGGTGAGAGGCAACAGACAGGCTGACTAGAATTTACCCCGCCCACTTGCAGAGATCAGGTTGTTTTGCCCTGGGTGACTCTGTTTTACAAGCAGCAGTTGTTCCCTTTCTTTTTTCAGTACAAATGCAGAGGCAAGACGATTCTGTACCTTGATTTGCATTTAGACACTCACCTGTCTTGAACCACTCCTGAAGCTCACTGTAGAAATTTACTAGTGTAAAGCGTGACATTGCTAGCACAAAGATGCATTAAATGATATTTTTTTAAAAAAGAACACAGCACTGTGATGGCAGTGGCTTCTGACAACCTGTCATCTGACTACTCAGAGAAGTCAAGGGACTAACAAGCAAAAAAAAAAAAAAAAAAGTCTTTCTTTCAGGCATTAGTTTGACTCACACCCCATGATTAATATGGCATGTTTGAATTGTCATGTGTCCATCTGTCCATCCAGAACTGGTTTTACACCTTGTCCCTGCAGCTTGACTCAACATTGTGTCCCTCCTTCAGTGCAGGACCCTGTAACCCATGCATAGCTCAGCAGACCCCAACAGTTCTCTTATGGGTTCACTAATATCTAAACATTACAGTGACTTTTCTTGCATCATGATCAGCTGATTGCTTCTGCCGCCAATGAGGTTTCTGAACACATTGAACTCTTCTGTAATCTCTTACATTTTCTGTAGTCATTTTGTGATGTGTGTGGGTATGACTAAGTATTAATTTTCTCTTGTTATGATAGAATAACATAGGAAAAAACCACTTTAATGGGAATAGGTTTATTTTACCTTATATTCCTAGAGGGATAGAGTCTTTCATTATAGACAGGAATAACTATTGAAGTAAAGCTAGAGAGGAGTTTAGGAAGTAGAGTGATCACATTTCTTCTACATACAGGAAATATAGACAGAAATCATAAATGAAGCTAGATTATAAAACCTCCAAGCCTATCCCCAAGACATTTCCCCTCAGCAGGGTCCTACTTCTTAAAGGCTCCATAACCTGTACAAACAGCACCACCCATTGCCTATGGGACACACACACATATATATAGTGTATATATTACTCTGTAATGTGTATATGTGATCTCAGAGGTAATATTAATATTGAGATTGAACTAAAAACCCATGTTTTCCAAGGACTTGCTATCAAGGGAAATTGAGACTGTTTGGTAAATTACACCCAGTAAAACCCACATAGTTTGTGAATTAATTGTTATACATTCTAATATGGTGGACAACACTAACATGTCTGTTAATGTTTCTGGCAGACTTTGGATGGGACACTACTGTCCAAGAGCAAGGATGGATACAATCAAGTGTTGCTTATAATCACAGTGGAAACAAAGGGGACCTCAGCTTGAGAATGGCACAAACAGTCCTGACTTGAGCCGTAATGAAGGGCTGCCTGGAGCAACCAACCGCTGTCTCTGCTTTATTCTGTTGTGTCTTTGTTGCCCCTTGCAGCCAAAGGGAATTGAGCTAATAAGATTCTCATTTACTTTTCCTGTCTCTGTATACTTCTTGGAAAAAAAATCACAATGCTTGATCAATACCTACTTCTAATTGTACTGGGAGTAAAGATGGTAAAATAACAATTACACTCTTCCTTCATGGTGAAATTATATGGTACTGAAGTCTTACTCTCAGTTCTTCTTGCATCAGAATTAACCATTATCGTCAAGTGAGAGCTAGTGACTCTTAGTCAATTAGCTCATATTGAGAATTGTGTGTGATGGTAAACAAAAATAAATGAATACAAGTTTTAAAAGGGAAAAGAATAAGTGAAAATTTAAATGCTTAGATTTTGATGTTTCCATTTGGAACTGGTTAAGGAAAGAAGTGGGTTTACAGAAAAACAGCTAGATTAGCAAATATTTACATAAGAGAATTAGGGCCACTTCTAGATTAAAGGACTGGGCAAAAGTTCAGTCAGTGGCTAAACCTTAGCACCAATATAATCTGTAAAGTGAAAATACCATTTGATCCCCATGTTCACTGCATTCAAGGGTTCTATTAATCTCAGAAAGAACAGATTTTAGAATTGCAGGTGTACCAAACAAGTGTGGAGCTTTATGTTTCTGTTTATCTCTTCTATGGATACACAGTATAGCAACAATTTATATAACACCTGCATTGTGTTAAATCCTATGAATTAACCTAGTAATGGCAAATGACAGGAAACACTTAGGCTACAGTAAAATGTCGCACATTTTTTATGAAATATATCTGCACATAAATTAGATTATTTTTTCCATACATTGTTTTGTTTTATTTTTTCCATTCAAAAACATAATTAAGAAATAAAATTTTTACCTATCTTCCCCTTCTCCCGGTCCCCTCCCACTACCTCCCCACCCCTCCTCCCTCCCCCTTCTTCCTTGAAAGAGGGCATGGTGCCCTGCCCTGTTGGAAGTACAAGGCCCACCCCCATCCCTCCTGTCCTAGGAAGGAGTGCATTCAAAAAGACTCGGTTCTCAAAAAGATAATACATGCAGAAGAGATAGGTCCTGGTGTCATTGTTGATGGCTTCTCCATCTGTCAACTTTCACCACCACATTCAGAGAGTCTGGTTTGATCATATGCTCATTCAGTCCCAGTCCAGCTGGATTGGTGCGCTCCCATTAGTTCAGGCACACTGTCTCAGTAGGTGGACCAGCCCCTCACGGTCCTAACTTCCTAACTCATCTTCTTCCACCTTCTGCTCTTCAACTGCACCTTGGGGGCTCAATCCATTGCTCTGATGTGAATGTGGGTCTCTGTTTCTATCTCCATCCATCGAATGAAATTTCTATAATGGTAATCAAGATAATCATCAATGTGACTATGGTACAAGGCTAGTTCTGGCACCCTCTCCTCTGCTGCCTGAATACCTAGCTGGGGACATGCCCGTGGACACCTGGGATCCCCAGGGCCAAGTATCTTGCCAACCCTAAAATGATTCTCTTAATGTAGATATCTTA